>PVKM010014220.1:0-29257 GCA_004027735.1 Carollia perspicillata
AAAGCCACCTGCACTCGTGTTGTCAAATCTTTGTTACACAAAGTCAAGAAACTACATACTACCAGCCAGCCCTAGGCAGACCCACTAAGGACCAGGTCCCCTTCTTGGTAACATCACCTATTACTAAATGATACAAACTAATATGATGAAATTTTCAGAGTGGTTTTTCAGCATTTGACACATAAAAAGGGAATTTTTAGTGTGAAGGAATCATAGAATTTATTTGTTCTAACTCCCTCATTTTTAAGATAAGGAAGATATAGCTCAGAAAGGTGAAGTCACTCATCCAAGGTCACACTAAATACACAAGGAGAGATCACAGTAAGAACTCAATCTTCTTGACTTACTCGTCCAAGGTCTTCCTCTCCCACACTGCAGGAATCCCCACTGTAGGAGGATGAGTAAGGACTATCCTTCCAACCTGAAAAAAAATTATCACACCTCTAAGGCAAATAAGAAAAAAGAGAAGGAGAATGCGTATTTTCTTCCAGGAGTCCTTTGGTAGCTCAGGGTGTTGTCTGTTATGTAAATGAGGAGGCCATGCCAGAGAACAGGGTCAGGGGTTTCCTGGGGATCAAGCATGATAATGCGGTATGCCCTGGAAGGAAAATGATACTTTGCACTTCTGGAATACTTTTCATCAATCCAAAAATAATAAATAAGACTTTGTACTTTCAGCCAAACAATGCAAAATACTTATCAATATTTAACTCAGAATCCTCAGAACAACCAATAAAGGAAAACTTGAGCAAGGAAGCAAGAGAGCACCTCTCATTTTCATGATTCCATGGGGAATCTAAGGTCAGAAGAAATGAGTCTACAAGTAGCTGAGACACCACTGGCAGCATGCCTGACATGCAAAGACATTCCTGTGTCGGAACACCATCTAAGGTGACCTAGACACAGGATTTCAAACAGAGGAGAGGTGGACCAGAAAAACCCTACTCCTTCTTCCAGCCCAGAGAATCTATGAAACTTTCAAAAGAGCTTTGGTTCTGGGTCTATAAAGGTTCTCTAAAGTCTCTTCAAAAATTGGCTTATCCCCTAAAAAAGTTATTTTATTTTTAATTTTTAAAGATTTTATTTATTTTTATTTTTAGAAAGAGGGGAACGGAGGGACAAAGAGAGGGAGAGAAATATCAGTGTGAGAGAGAAACATCAATTGGTTGCCTCTCCTATGCACCCAGACTAGATTCTGAACCAGAAACCCAGGCATGTGCCCTGACTGGAGATCAAACCAGCAACCTTTCACTTTGTGGGACGATGCCCAACCAACTGAGCCACACTGGCCAGGGACCCTAAAAGAGTTTTTAAAACCATGTACCCTTTCACAAAATTTCAGTTGACACCTAAAATATTTCATATCTGTAAATAATTGCAAAGTTTATCATTTCCAGCATATTGTTAATATAGGTATTTTAAAATAAGCTATTACAATACTATTTTTAAAAGATTTTACTTATTTATTTTTAGAGAGAGGGGAAGAGAAGGAGAGAGAGAGAAACATCGATCAGCTGCCTCCCGCATGTCTCCAGCCAGCACCCAATCCACTAAGCTGCACCAGCCAGAGCTGCAATATGCAACCCAGAGAGCAGAGCAGAGAGACTGTGGTGTGGTGGTGGTGATAAAGCAGCAGCAGCATCAGATGGCAGAAGGGGTGGGTCCCACAAGCACGTTTGGCAGTTATAAACTGGGAGGGACTCCAGGGGAGCAAGCCATCCCAACCCCAGTCCAGACAATGCAGCCCAGGGTTCCAGCATTGGGAAAATAAAGCCTCATAACTTCTGGCTGTAAAAAACAGTGGAGGTTGGGGCCACAGAATAAACTGCCAGTCCCTCAGAAGTGTCTGTTTAAAGAACCCACACAGCCCTAGAATGTACACCCATGCTGGGATTCAGCACCTGAGCAGCAGCTAGAAGGGTGCCAGTCACACAAGGGAAGTGGGGGAAGTGATTGGAAATGGGGCAAGAGCTAAGCAAGCAGCCTTGTTCCTTCTCTGACCCCTCTTCGCCCACGTACACAAAGCAGTGAAGTGGGCTGCCCCATCCTGGTGAATACCTAAGGATGCACCCCTTACAATGTAACAGATGCACCGAGACATTCTCTACATAATACACAGAAACAAACACAGGGAGGCTGCCAAACTGAGGAGACAAAGAAATGTGGCCCAAATGAAAGAACAGATCAAAACTCCAGAAAAAGAACTAAGTGAAACAGAGATAGCCAAACTACCAGATGCAGGTTCAAAACATTGTTGATAAGGCTGCTTAGAGAAATCATTGGGTATGGCAAATGCAGAAGGAAAGAAATGAAGGCTACACTCAGCGAAACAAAGAAAAATCCACAGGGAACCAACAGGCAGGGAAGGAAGCTGGGGTTCAAATCAACAGGATGCTAGGATGAAAAGAGGAAGAGCAAGAAACTGAAAACTTATTTGAAAAAATAATTAAGGAAAACTCCCCCAATTTGGTGAAGGAAGTGAACAAACAAGTCCAGGAAGCATAGAGAGTTCTGAACAAGTTGGATCTAAAAGAGGACCACATCAAGACACATTATAATTGAAATGCCAAAGATTAAAGACAAAAAGAAAATCTTAAAAGCAGCAAGAGAAAAAAGAGAGTTACGTACAAAGGAGTTCCCATACTATTATCTCATTTCTCAAAAGAAACCTTGTAGGCAAGAAGGAACTGGCAAGAAGTATTCAAAGTGATGAAAAGCAAGGACCTACAACCATGATTACTCTATCCAGCAAAGCTATCATTTAGAATGGAAGGGCAGATAAAGTTGTTCCCAGACAAGGTAAAGCTAAAGGAGTTCATTATCAACAAGCCCTTATTATATGAAATGTTAAGGGGACTTATTTAAGAAAAAGAAGATCAAAACTATGAACAGTAAAATGACAACAAACTCACAACTATCAACAACTGAAACTAAAATAACAAAAACAAAAAGAAACTAAGCAAACAACTAGAATAGGAACAGAATCATAGAAATGGAGATCAAATGGAGGGTTATCAGTGGGGATGGGGAAGGAGGAATAAAGGGGAAAAGGTACAGGAATTAGGAAGTATAATTGGTAGGTACAAAATAGACGGGGAGGTTAAGAACAATGTAGGAAATGGAGAAGCCAAAGAACTTATATGCACGACCCATGGACATGAACTAAAGGGGGGATTGCTGAAGGAAAGGGGAGTACTGGATAGAGGAGGGCAAAGGGGAAAAATTGGGACAACTGTAATATCATAATCAATAAAATATACTTAAAAAATCCTCTTCAATAACGCCCACATTATGTAAAGGAAGTATATAAAAGTTTTATACATTGAGTGTTACCTAGTGTAGCAGAGAATATAGTAGTCTCAGAAAACATTTCAGTTAAGTTGAAAAGAATTTGCACTACTCCTGAAGTTGCACTAGTTTAGAGAGCATCCTTCACACATGTTCTAGTAAAGGTGGACAACACTGGGCAAGGTGTATGAGAATGCAGCTTGTGTGCCATTCTGTTTGTTGTGCCATTCAGCCATGCATCAGTGACAGAAACCTACATTGTTTGCACTCCTCACAGGTGATTCTCTCCAACTAATGGTACCTCCTATGGTTGAATTTTGAGAATAACTGAGAACAAATTGTAGTTCCCATTTTCGGCATTGGAAGTGTTTTTTGCTTTTCTATCATGGGTCCCTCCCTAAAGAGTTATTTTTTCTTTGATAATAACTGGTACAAGAGATGCTAAGTCACTCCACCTCTGTACTTTACAACACATCCAAATCCAGATCCTCTCAACACAGGCCCAAATACCCGACATCTTACCTTTTATGGAAATAAAGTTACAACTTACCTTTTATGGACAGACCAGCCAGGTAATTTTGCTTAATCATTAAAGGAGGCTCTTTCAAAATCAATACTTTAAATCATCACTTTGTTTACCTTTTCCCACATTTTCCAGAAGCTCTCAAGATCCTGGAGATAATATTGCAAGGTAAGTTTCAGGATGGGTAAAGAGAGGTTATTTAAAAATGGGAGGTGAAAATAAAGAGTTTGTGTTAAATCTGAGGCTAGTTTTCAGAAAGAACAACTTGAAAATCTAGATATTGATTCCCTTAAAAAAAAATCCGTGTACATACAACCCCTTTGGAATGTTGCATAACTCAGATTGAAGATTACTCTTTTAGGGAGATTTCTGTAGATCATGCTTCTGATTAGACAAAATAAATATTTAAGCAAGATCACATATTTGTGTTTTCTAGTTCAGCTTATAGCTGATATTCCTGGTACCAGCCTTTGACATTTCAAGGTCCCTGGCTCTTCCAATTCTTATATTCTATGATATGAAAATTCTTTGGTAAATTCAAATGTTTTTCTAAAGGTCAGGGAGCACCTATGAAATTTTTTAACAAGAGGGCTATGTGGCAAAGCAATGTTTCTGGAAGATGAACGTGGCCATATTGTAAAAGGTGGGCTGTGAGGGAAAGAAAGTTGGAAGACCGGTTATGAAGCTACTGTATTTGACTCTGAGGCAGGATACAAGCACTTGGACTAAGGTGGTAGGAGGAAACCAGGGTGACATATCTTCTTCCTTTTTATTTACTCTTTTTTTCTTATATAATAGAATTCTAATTTTATTTGGGAATCAACACCTCAGGGAAGATGACCCTATTCCTGGGTCAGGGGTATATCGTGATCAGTCTAACCTAATTATAATAATCCTATACACCTAGGCAATGATTGGGTATAAGACCCAGTTTGGGTCAATGAGATGTGAGGAAAAGTCTGCAAAGGGACTTCTGGAAAAATGTCTTCATTCTTATCAGACACGCCCAGCTTTAGATGCCCTCTGCTTTATCTGCACATTGCAGTGTCTGATTGTGATGCTTAGGTCTGCCATCATCTTGACCAGATGGGCAGCTGGCCTGAAGGTGGGTAAACAGATAGACAGGAACAACCAGAGTCCTTGATCATGTTGTTGAGCTACCACCATCCCATTTTTGAGCTTGTATCATCGGGAGAATGATGGCATTGAAGAGAGAAATGAGGAAGGCGAGAGGAAAGGAAGGATTTGGAGGCAGAGGATGAAATTCTCAGTGTTATAAATGTTGAATGTGAAGAACAGTGGTGTTTCTATGTGGAAATTGCCAGCACCTGATTAGAGGCATGAGAATAAAGCTCAGGGGTGCTATCAAGCCCGAAATGTCAACATAAAAGTTCTCAGAAACTGACATCTGCGAGGGGAAGAGGTAAGGGGAGCATTGTCCCTGTGCTAATGGCACACAGCTAACTCTTCTAGGGGAGTTTAACATCAAAGGAAAAAAGTAAATAGTCATTTACTTTTTACTTTTTGTCTGCTTGGAGAAAACCAAGAGAGACATACCTCTGCCGGCATATTCTTAAAGTAAAGGTCTATTTATAGTCCAAAACAAGAATTCTATTTTCCAAATTTAATTAGAGTGTTTCTAGACAATTTAAGGATTTCAGCATTTCTGGTTTTAAAGTAGAGTCCTAATCTTCTCTCATCACCCCAGCAATATGAAAATTCAGTCTCGTTCTTATTAAATAAGAGCATAATCTTTATTTATTTTTTATCCTCATCTGAGGACATGCTTATTGATTTTAGAGAAAGGGCAAAGGAGGGAAAAGGAGAGAAATATGGATATGAGAGAGAAAGGTCGACCAGTTGCCTCTGTACATGCCCTGACCATGGACCAAACCTGAAACCTAGGCATGTGCCTGATGGGAATTGAACTGACAACCTTTTTTTTTGTGGGACAATGACCAACCAACTGAGCCACACCAGTCAGGGCTAAATAATGAGATTCTTTGTGTTTTTTCAAAAAAAAAAAAGAAGAAATAAAAATATCTCGTAAGAGCAGATGACCTTTCTGATGATGATAATCCCAGCTTTAGTATGTCGGGTTTTGTGCTGAGTGGTTTTATATATTTTTTCCAATCTTCTTCAGTAATCAGCATGATATATATTGTTAGTCTAGATTTATACATGAGGAAAATACAGAATTAGTCAGAGTAAGTAAATTGACCAGGGCCACACTTAGCTGAGATTCTAAATCAGATAAGCCTTCCCCCTAGAAGGGGAGTGTCCCCAAGGCACATACTCTTTGCCATACACCATTGACTTTTTGAAGGGAGAAAATATAAAGCCAGGAAACCAATGGGCTTTGCAATGTGCCCACTTTTCAACAGAGAAAATCTGCAAAAACAATCAGAGAAGGAGCAACCTGAGAGATGGTGTTAAACCCTGCAGTCTCTCTCATTGCCTCCAAATTCCAAAGGCAACTGGATAATTTTGAGACTCTTAAATGTAGCAGGAACAATCCCAAGGCAACCAGATACTCCACTTCAGAAGCCACTTCATATTTGTTTAAAATGTCTTTCCCCTCAAATACTGTTGATGAAAAAGACCACTGTAGATGCAAACAGCCATAGAACTAAAGAAGTTGGTGGTCACAGAGTTCTGTGTCTTCTTGTCCTCTTGCCTTCTCACTACACAGCATCTTGGTCAAACTCATCCATTGTCAAGGCTTTTACTGCATTTCATATGCTGACAAGTCCCAAATACTCATCTACGGAACTCTTTCCATCTCCAGACACCACGTCACATCTAATCGTGGTGTTCCTACATGCATCGAACACAGTGTGTCTAAAATTGAGCTCATCATCTCCCACTCACCCCAAACTTGCTTTTCAGCCAGCACTGTCTTTCCTGGAAAGTGCCATCAAGCCAACTGGTTGTTGACACCTGACTTTGGTACATCTGGTACATGTATTCTCACAGTTTCCATCCCTCCTTCTTCCACAGTTCCAGTGGACCTCTACCTTGTAAACAGCTCTCTAATTCAATGTTTCCCAACCTCCTATAACATCATGGCACACAAATTCTATCTGAGAAATTTGGAGTTGCTTCATGAAAACAATTATTTTTTGTTTTGTTTTTCAAAAATTAACCTACAGGCTTATAGCTAACTCACGGAAACTAAGGGCAGTAATGCATTTAAGCCTTGGTAACCCTCTGTATCGAGGGTCTGAAGTTCTGAAGGGAACCCTAAAACCCTCTCTCTCTCTCATCTCTCTTTCTTTCTGCTTCATTTTTCTCTTGAAGACCAGCACTTTCAGTTTTCCTATTCACTTATCAGAAGATGATCACACCAATGAATGAACTGGAAGTCTTTTAACACTAATTAATTCCAAGGTCTCAGAGGAAATGGCTCAATGACACAACTTGAATCAAGCACTCATTCTTTATACAATTAACTTTTCCAGATTTACTGAAATATAACTCACAAGTACAGTCTTATTTAAAATGTACAACATAATGATTATGTATACATTTTGAAAGGTTTTCCACTGAGTTAATTAAGCAGCCATTATCTCATATATTTTCTGTCTTTTTTTAGGAGGGGTTGAAAACATTTAACTTCTCCTTTAGAAAATTTAAATTATACAAAACAATGTTATCCATGGACAATGCTGTGGTGATTACAGGGGGAAGGGGTTGTGTGCAGGTAGAAGTTATAAGGAGAATAAATGGTTATGGAAAAAATACAATCAGAATAAAAATTTTTAAAAAGCAGTATTATCAACTATAGTCAACATGTTATACATTAGGTCTTCAGACCTTATTCGTCTTAAAATTGAAACTTTGTAACCTTTTATCAACCTCTCCCCATTTCCCCCACCCCCAGACCCCAGCAACCACTATTTTACCCTTTGTTTCTATGAGTTTGAATTTTTTGTTGTTCATTCTTTTGTTTTCAGATTCCACATATAAGTATTACCGTGCAGTATTTCTCTTTCTCTTTATTTCACTCAGCATATATAGGGCCCTCCAGGTCCATCCATGTTGTTGCAAAAGGCAGGACCAATGAACTAATGCAAAGAAGTTCTATTTCATAAACAAGATTGCTTTCACTGTCACTATGTGAATGGGGTTAGAGGTACAATTACCAGATAAGGCAGAATTATAATCAACTTGGGAAATAAACCATTAAAATTAAAGAGATTTTTATTTTTTCTAGTTTTCCATTTGTACATTCAAACAAGCTCCTTTAAGCTTAACTGAAAAAGTCTTAACTTCAGTTGAGATGATTATAATTCTAGCCTTGACATTTAGTGTATATGAATTAGAAATACTAAAGTTGCCATACTAGAAAGTGTAAAGGTTCTAAAAGTTTTACTTGAAACGTAAGCTGGAAAATGTATTCAATATTATGTGTTTTTTTTAATTGGTTAATATTTAACATATTATTTTTTCTCTCCAATTTTTGCAGTTATTCATTCTTTCTATGCTTTTAGTAGTTACCCTGTATATTACAATGTGTATCATTCATTTAACAAAGCCTATAACTCACCTTTCTCCTGGTCATTGCAAAAAACTTAGCATACTTTAACTTCACTTATCCCATCTTACTCATCTACTATTATTGCTGTGAATTTAAACCGCACAGGCTTTATTTCTGTTATTTAATATGGTCAATATTCATTTAGGTTTATGTATATATTTCCCCACTTTCTTTTCTTTTTATTCTTTTACAAATATCTGACCTTCCAACTGGGATCATTTTTTTTCTGACTGTACTTCATTCATTAATATTTCTTTTAGTGCAGTTTTGCTGGTGGAAAACTCTCTCAGTTTGCAGATACAAAATATCTTCATTTCACTTTCATTCTCAAAGGATATTTTCACTAGGTATAGAATTGTAAATTGGCAGTACATTTTTCTCCTGACCTCCATTGTTGTTATTGCTAAGTGAACTGTCAGTCTAACTATCATGCTTTTGAAAGTTATCTGTCTTATTTTTGTCTAGCTACTTGAAAAATTTTCTTTTTGTCGTTGGGGTCTGCAATATCATGCTGACTTATTTATGTATTCCTTTCTATTTCTTTTACTTGAGACCCTTTTGGCCTCTTGAGTTTTTTTAATTGTGTTTTTTATTATTTCTGGAAAATGTGCCTTCTTCAAATACTGGCTCTAATTCATTTTCTCTCACCTCTTCTTATGAGACCTCCAAAAATATATTTATGCTTTTTCTCTGTAATATATGTCTACATAGATATCAATATAGATGTACACATATATCCATATATTTTACTGTCTACTCTGTTTACTCATTCTTTCATTAGCTGTGTCCAATCCACTGTTATACAAATCTACCAGGATCTTAATTTTTGTTATTGTAATAACAAAAAGTGTTTTGTTTCACTTTATTGTAATATATCATTTTAAAATTTCCACCTTTTCCAAAATAAGTTGTACCCTTTTTTGTGGTTTCTCTGCTCAATTTTTCAAGTTTGTCATGTTAAGCATAATTGTTGCATAGTCTATGCCTGATCATTCCAACATCTCAAGTCTAAATTAGTTGTTTCTAAAACCTTTTCTGGAAAATTGTTCCTCATTATCTAGCTTGCCATTGTTAGACACAACAGATAACTTTTTAAAACAGGTTTTATTCACAGAAATGGTTGAGTATGTTCCCAAAAATAGAGGAAGAAGCCTATGCAAAGTGAAATATACAGGGAACCGACAGTGAAGGGAAGGAAACCAGGACTCAAATGAATGATTTGGAGCAGAAAATAAAAATAAATATTCAACCAGAACAGAATGAAGAAACAAGAATTCAAAAAAATGAGGAGAGACTTAGGAACCTTGGGGACAACTTTAAATGTCCCAACATCCAAATCATAGGGGTGCCAGAAGGAGAAGAGAAAGAGCAAGAAATTGAAAACTTATTTGAAAAAATGATGAAGGAGAACTTCCCATAACTGGCACAGGAAATAGGCTTCCGGGAAGTCCAGGAAGCTCAGAGAGTCCCAAAGAAGTTGGACTCAAGGGAGCACACACCAAGTCACTTCATAATTACATTACCCAAGATTAAAGTTAAGGAGAGAATCTTAAAAGCAACAAGAGAAAAGGAGATAGTACCTACAAATGAGTTCCCATAAGCCTATCCGTTTATTTATCAAAAGAAACCTTGCAGGCAAGAAGAGGCTGGAAAGGAGTACTCAAAGTCTTGAAAGGCAAGGACCTACATTCAAGATTACCCTATCCAGCAAAGCTATCATTTAGAACAGGAAGGCAGATAAGGTGCTTCCCAGACAAGGTCAAGTTAAAAGAGTTCATAATTATCAAGCCTTTATTATATGAAATGTTGAAGGGACTTATCTAAGAAATAGAAGATGATTACAAATATGAACAGTAAAATGACAACAAACTCACAACTATCAACAACTGAACCTAAAAAAACAAAAACAAACTAAGCAAACAACTGGAACAGGAACAGAATCATAGAAATTGAGATCACATGGAAGGTTATCAGTGGGAAGGTGGAGGGAAGAAAATGGGGACTAAGGTGCAGGGAATAAGAAGCATAAATGGTACATAGAAAATAGCCAAGAGGAAGTTAAGAATAGTATAGGAAATGGAGAAGCCAAAGAACTTATATGTACAACCCATGGACATGAACTAAGGTGGTGGGGGGTGCCAAGTGAAGGGGAATAAAGGGGAGGAAAAAAATGGGACAACTGTAATAGCATAATAAATAAAATAAAATATAATTAATTAATTAAAAAACCAAGTTTTAGCCCTGACTGGTGTGGTTTAGTGAATTGGGTGTCATCCCCCAAAGCAAAAGGTCACTGGTTTGATTTCTGGTCAGGGCACATGCCTGGGTTTTCGGCCCAGTCCCTGTTTGGAGTGTATATGAGAGGAAACTGATTGATGTTCTTCTCCTTCTCTTTCTCCCACCCTTCTCTTCTCTAAGATGAAATGAAATAAAATAAAATAAAATCTTTATCAAATCAAATCATATCAGGTTTTAACTTGAAAAGTTTACATGCAATTTCCAACCATGGCTTCTTTACAATGAATGGTTTCTTTAAATTTTTAGTATCTACTATTTATGAAAATGAAAATTTTTTCATAGACATTCAAAGTTTTACATCAATTGATGTTGTATTTAAAGAACTTAAATCATTAGCAAACGAAATGGTGTGTTTTAGAAAGTTTTTATTTCTGTCTTTACTTTTAAACAGAGGGAAAGAGAGGGAGAAAAAGAGGGAGAGAAACATCAATGCAAGAGAGAAACATTGATCAGTTGCCTCTCATAGGTGCCCAGACAGGGGACCAAAGCTGCAATCTAGGCATCTCCTAACTGGGAATCAAACCAGCGACCTTTTGCTATGCAGAACAATGCCCAGCCCACTGAGCCATACCAGTCAGGGCATAATGGTGCATTTCTTGAGATAACAAAGTGGATTTCTAATTCAATCCAACTTTTTTTATGTCAATTATTTCAAAATTTTGCTGAAGCTTTAATTCACAGAACACATATGATTTGTTATTATGGGTGCTGTTCAGCTAGCTGGGATGCCACTAAGAGAATACCTCAACAGGGGAGACCACTAAGAGAATGTGTACCTCAACAACAAATAGAAATGTGCAGTGAAGGTAAAGACAAAGATTTGGAGCCATCACCCAGAACTGCGGAGCCCCAGTCAGCATTCCCTCATCGGGAACACGTGCTCCTCTGACAGCTCTATAGGGCTCTCTCTGTTCATGAGAGGAAGTGGTGTATGCTACAGTCGCTGCTGAAGGTGACAAAGCACCTCCTTGGCCATGTTTGGAGCATCACAGGAAGCAGAGAGTGACAGATGCTCTGCAAGGACCAAAGTCTGTACCATCAGATCCCATCCTCTAGCAGGGGTGGCCAACCTTTTGGCATCTCTGGGCCACACTGGAAGAAGAAGGGCTGTCTTGGGCCACACATTAAATACATTGTGACATGTAACTACAATAAAAATCTCACAATGTTTTAAGTAAGTTTATGATTTTGTGTTGGGCCGCATTCATAGCCATTGTGGGCAGCATACAGCTCAGGTTGGACAGCCCTGCTCTGGAGCCTTCCCTCTCTCTCATCTCCACCTGTAGTCTGAGGTCCCTACCCTGCCACCACAAAGGTATAAGATCAGTATCTCTTTATATGTCACTCGCTGGTGACATGCTGGTTGGCAATTTCTAACCTTATCTACCTAATTCTATCTCCATTATCAAAGGTGGGTTTTACAGATTTACCATGAAGCCAATAAAGTTTAATCTTTAGGACGTTGTTTCATGAAAAATTTCCAAGGCCCTGGGATTCTCTATCGATGTGTTCATAAGGCTATATGCTTTTATACATTTTACAAAAGTAGTGTATTTTATTATTTTTAAACTTTTGTTATTAATTTTTAGAGATGGGAAGAGAGGGAGAAAGGGAGAGAAACATCAATGCAAAAGAGAAACATCGCCCATCATAGGTGGCAAAGCCAATGTACCTGGTTAGTAGCGACCCCAGGACTGCAACACAGGAATCCAACTCTTTGCTATCCAAATAGTTTCTCTATCGGGCAGGGACAGTTTTAGAAAAATGGCAACATGGACAATTAGCACCTTCAGCTGACCCCTTCTACATCCTGTGTCTGTCATCTGTGTACCTGTATTAGAAGGTTATGGTTTCTGTTACTTTATTGTATATACTTGTGTTATACATAGACAATTTTGTCTTTAATTTTGTTGTATATCAGCAGGAATAAACACATTTCCTCTTGACACATCTGAAATGTTTCCCACATTCGAAAATGAACACTGAACAAACCATCTCAAGTGTGGACGTTATCTGACTGGCCACCGCATGCTAAGTCAATGCAAGGAGTCTGGGCTTTGGAGAACATTCTAAAAACCCTGTTTGTAAATACTGTTTAAATTTTCACCCTAGGACGTGCTTAGAGAGAGGGGAAGGCAGAGAGCGAAACATTGATGTGAGAGGAACACATCGATCTGTTGCCTATCGTAGACACATGTCCTCCCTGACCAGCATACCAGTTTCATATGCACCCCAACCAGGGACCAAACCCACAAGCCAAGCATGTGCCCTAACTGGGAATCAAACCCGCAAACTTTCAGTTTACGGGATGACACTAAAACCAAATGAACCACACCGGCCAGGGCCTGTTTTAATTTTTAATAGCTTTGTGACCTCAGGTAAGTTACTTAATCATTTAGAGACTCATCTTTTCTCATTTGCAAGATAGACCTAATAATAAAACTGCACAGTGTTTGGGAAGATTAAATGGGCCCGTGTATGTGAAGCATCCAGCAAATAGTAAGCAATAAGTAATAACAATTGTAATAATAATTCCTATATATTTTTTTTATTTTCTAAAGCAGCTTTTTCGACTTTAATCTTGCAAACCAAAAAGTACTATCAGGCACATCCTGATTGACTAATTTTAAAAAAGAAAAAGCAAGATTAATCTTTTTTTGACTATTGGAGACTAAAAATCAGTTTAAGAAACTTCCGTTTTGCCTACTGCTTATCGGACCAGCCACAGCATTTCTGAGATTGCAAGGCAGTTGTTCTGTTTTGCTGTGAGACTGGCCACACGCCACACAGTCCAGGCCCACTCAAGTGACTCCCTGAGTTGTCTCCCAAACCCTTATGAAATCAGCTGTGCCAGAAGGGTGTCAGTTGTGGGAATCCTCACCAGCACATAAAATTAGATTTTAAAATGTGGAAAGTATTAATATTCAGCATGAACCTAAATCCTTGCTCTTGTTGTTATTCATCTTGTTACTGCTCTCCCTTCCCCTAACCTAAGTCCAAATTCATTCCTACATCTCAGTCTGGAGAAAGAAGGTAGACTATAAAGTCTCCTCTCAGAGTAGGTATTAAATATAAAGGTTTTCTCATTACAAAGATTGGAGTCACTCAGTGATAAAATCTTTGGTTGTAAGGATACAAGCTAAAGTAAGTAGATTCAGGGACTTGTGTTTGGAAGCCCGCGGCGTTGTGAAGAAGTATGTCACAGAGTGGGAGCCTGGATGTCAGAACCCGTCTGGGACACACATGTTGTTTACATATCTAGCCACATAAAAGGTGATGAACAACCCCAGAAGGTTTGCCAACAAATCAAAACATTTACCATGCAGTAGTTATAATGGCCAAAATATTAAAAACCAGTTAGAAAATAATGAATGAACACATTTACAAAACTATTCTAAGCAAATTAGTTGATTTGGGATTCTGGCACAGCAAAGCTAATTTTTCAGAATAAATCACTACATTAAGGATATCTTTTTAAAAAAATACTAATTAAAGCCCTGGTCAAGTAGCTCAGTTGGTTAGAGCGTTGTCCCAATATGCCAAGGTCATGGGTTCTCTCCCAGTCAGGGCACAAACAAGAATCAACCAATGAATGCATAAATAAGCAGGACAAGCCCTGGCTGGTGTGGCTCAGTGGATTGAGCGTGGGCCTGCGAACCAAATAACCACGGTTCGATTCCCAGTCAGGGCGCATGCCTGGGTTGCAGGCCAGTTCCCACCAGAGGATGCACGAAAAGCAACCATACATTGATATTTCTCTCCCTCTCTCCTTTCCTTCCCCTCTAAAGATAAATAAATAAAACCTTTAAAAATTAAAATAAAATAAATAAATAAATAAATAAATAAGTAGGACAACAATTTGATATTTCTCTCTCTCATTCTCTCTCTCTCTCTCAAATCAATAAATACAATTTTTAATATACTGATTAAAGATGGCCAATTGAGCAAATGCATTTACCCCCTCCCTCAAATCCCTATTAAAATAGAAATGAAGAGAAATTTAAAAATTAATAGGAGAGGGAAATAATGATACAATTTTAGAGGCTGAATAATAGGACAATTGATATTTGACTTAGAAAACTGAGAAAGCTAAATCTTAAACCAAAAGACAGGAAAACCAAGAAGCAGCTCCGTTTCCAGGATAGGCCACCTCAAAAGCCCCTCTCCCAGATGCATCTTAGCCAACTGCCTCTCCTAAAACAGCAAAAGCCTTGGGGTTTTCTTCCAAGAGGATAAGGGTCTCTAAGCCAGAATTGGGGGCACTGGGCATGATTAAGATCAGGAATACAATAGTAAAAGCAGAGAGTTTGGAAACAAGGTTTATATGATGTGTTGTGATGCTATAGCCCACATTTAGCTTCCAGAACACTAGACGCCATTGTTCTCTAGGTAAGAGAGGAAATGTTTCCTCCCTGAAAAATTCAAACAGACCAAGAAAAAAGATCTAAAGGTAATGACATTTCTCCTCATATAAACGTCCAAGACAGCCCAACAAGTATGGCTTAGTTGGTTGGATATTGTCCCACAAAGCAAAAGGTCACTGGTTTGATTCCCAGTCAGGGCACATGTCTGGGTCATGTGGGTTTGGTCCCCAGTAAGGGCTCATATGAGAGGCAACCAATGGATGTTCCTTTCTCACATTGACATCTCTCTCTCTCTCTCTCTCTCTCTTTCTTCCTCTTTTCCTCTCTCTCTAAAAATAAATAAATAAAATCTGAAAAATAAAATTAAAAATTTAATGTCACAATGTCCCAGGTAATGTGATCTCCTTAGAGTGAAGATTGAACTCTACGACCTATGTCTATTTCATAGCATCTTCCGTCAGCTTTAAAAATATGAGTGAAGGGCAAGGATCATCACACATCCGAAAAAAGTCTCTACCAGAAAATATAGAGACAAAACCATAAAGATGAAAAAAAAATCAATTGGAGAGGAAACAGAGACTATGCAGGGAAATAAAAGCTTCAGAAAATGCTATTAATATATTTAGAGAAGTAAAAAGAATTTTATAAGAATAGGATGCTATAAAAATCATTAGAAAACAATACAGAATGTTTGGAAATTTAAACTATGATAATAACATTTTAAAACTTAACAAAAGTTTTAAGCTGATAAGGTTGCAGAACTCTCAGAAACTAAAGCCAAAAGACAGAGAAAATAATCATTAAAAAATAAGAGATAAGATGGAATATCAATGTAGAAGTCCTAATATTTCAATAAATAAGAGTTCCAGAAAGAGAGAACAGAAGTAATAATGGAGAGGAACTCATAATAAATTAGTAATTCAAGATTTCCAAAACCAAGGGACAGAAACTACCAGGCTGATAGGGCAGCAAATACCACGTACAATGGATTAAAACAGACCAACACTAAAGCACATCCTTGTGAAATTAAAGAACCCTGGAGACAGGATAAAACTTCAACAAGCTTTCTGGAGGGAAAAGCAGGTCTGAGCGGACCGAGAGTCCCAATACTGGAAGGCCGTGTAAGGTGGCAGTTATTGTCAAAGGAGGGTCATTGGTGCCAATTCAACCTCAACAGGAATCCACAACTTGGGGTGCAGTGAAGAAAGAAACTGTTCAGTGCAAACAGCTCAATTGTGATACAGCACAGCTCAGTAGTATTATAGCTCAATTATGAAGCAGCAAGGCTGTGGAACAAGCACAGCAGTGAGGTGGCCCTGGGGCGAGGCCCCTCTCCAGCTAGACGGCTCTGCTTCACTCAGCTTGGCTCTGCTCGGCTCTGCCTGCTCTGCTTTGTCCTGTGCAAGTCTGCTCCCCCCTTCTCCACTTGGTCTGGCCAGGTGTCTTCAGTATTTTGTCTTTGGTATTTCAGCTCCGGACAGGGAAACACAGTCTTCTTTCTTGGGTGGAAAGGGAAAGTGTGCTGTCTCAGTCAAAAAGGAGCTGACTTATATAGACAGAAGTCCCCAGCCCTGATTGCTGGTTGGCCTGTCCTCACGCAGATAAGAACCCCAAATCCTCACAGTTTGACTGGCATTGATTGGTGAAGATGCTGATGGGGACAGACTGCACAGCTTCGGTTGGACTAGGAAAGCCGCATTCCTATTGGTAGATATAGGGCTCCAGGAACTCCTTTATAAGGGCTGGCTCAGATGGCAGGAACACAGTGCAGGCAGGCAGTTCAGCACAGGCTTCTCCCTGAAGTGCAGTTTGTGTGAGAGCCCCTGGGTAGAAATGGCTGCTAGGTGCTGTTTTTTTGTTTTGCTTTTGTTTTTTTAATTTCAGCCCAGTTAACCACCAGAGGTCTTTTTTAGTAGGTATCCTCTTTCTCAGGGTCCACATTATTAATCCATACAAGAGACTGAGATACTGGTTCATTTTCTAAAATAAAGGGAAGCAGTAGTTAGAACTCTAGGAGACACTTTGAAGAGAAATACTAACTATAAATATATCCGTAGGACAAGAAACTGAAAGCAAATGTTCAATGTTTTGTACTTGGGTTGAGAAACAGATTACAGCAGGGGTTTCTTCTTAATCCTTGAACATCAACAAACCACAATCATTCTAGCTAACCTGGGCCAGGCATCTCATTAACCATTTCAAACACACATTAGTTTGAGTAATCCTCATAACAGTCCCAATAGGCAGGAATGATTATCACAGTTTTACAGATTAAGTTATGCTAATTAAGTAACTTACCCAACGTACACTATCACTGGTTAAGAGAATGAGCTAGAATCTAAACACTAGAACCCATTCTTTTAGCTGCTATACCATATGGCCTTGGGAAGTAATATGTACATTCAAAGACTGCAGTCACAATTTTCATAAAGCTCAGTATTGCTGCCACAATTGACTAGAGACAGCAAAAATGTACGTATACTTTCTATCTTTATATTTTGAACTAAGGAGAAAAGAAAGAAATTAGCTTAAAATTAATCTAATAAAATAAAATACTACTTCCTGGTTTTTTAGAAAAGAGTATCTTGGTTAGGTGGCAGGACTTCTAGGAAACATTTTAAGAAAAGGAAAGCATCAAAGATGAGGGTCCAAGAAAGAGGAGCAATATTTCAGTTTTAGCTGGCCTACCAATTGCTCAGTGGCATTCATGCCCAAACTATAAGAGGGCTTTCACAAGGCTTTTACAATTTGGCCTGGCAGCCATTTTTATGTACACAAGCCCTCCCATACTGAATTTTCCATATTAATGTGCTTCCATTGTTCTCAATTGGGCCTGCAGTAACTTTAGCCCTCTTCCAGATGTTTCCTGACATTAGCATCCAAGATGTGCTGGCCAGCTGTCTTTAAAATTGCAGGAACTCTGTGTTGTGTGCATTAGTTATGCAAATGGAAAAGCAAGGACAAGAAGCCAATGTAGAGGATAAAAAAGAACCAGGGGAAGGATTGGAGCAGAGCTTTGCTGGCACTTGGAGTGTAGGTAGAAAGCCAAGAAAACAAGCTGTCTTTGATCAAAACCCCCTGCAGCCCTTACCACCACTGCCCACGCAGAGGGGTCATTGTCCTCAGTTCCCAGGTCAGGCCTGGGTTTCTGGAAGCTTCCTCACTCTGGTGATTTAATAGGAACACACTGAATACCCTCAGATCTATCAAAACTCTAACCGGTTTCTCCTTTGCTCTACTTTGTCAACAGAAAAATATCTACACAAACTGGAGAACAATTCCCCAAAGTGCAGTCCTCAGTAAAACAATAGATATTTCATGACAAAGCAGGACTGGGCAGTCAAATGAGTTTGGAAAACAAAGTTAAGCGATTTCTTTCCCAGAGCACTGAGTCTCAAGGCCCCTGACACATTCACATACGCTGAGAAAATCAGAGATAATCATTTCTCAGAGGACTGAGTCCACCTGAGAAAATGCTGGACAAGAGGCAATGTGGCTTCTCAGTCCCAGCCACCCTCTCAGATGGTAAACTAACTGCCAGCTGAATAGCTTCGCATGTCTCAAAATTAACACACGTGTCACAGAACTCGCAATTGCCTCTCGTATCTGCCCAGGCTCCCTCTTCCGTTTCCTGGATTATGGCAGTACCATCATTATTCTCCTAAACTAGAAATAGATCAGTTGTCCTCATCTCCACCCTCCCCCATCCAGCAACCTGCCATGAAGGGCTACTGTATTGTCTTCAGAGCACCTCCGTGGGTACCAATCTCCCACCTCAGACTATAGCATTCCTAGCTGATGACTGGACATTTCTATTTGGTTCACTACCAAACACTATACCTGGGCTTGTCAATGACTGCTTCAAGTCTTCATCACCCAACAGGCATCTTTTCCCCAACTCTCTGTAACTCTCAACGATACAGAATCACTATGTTCTCAGCCCCACTGTGTTGGCTTTCTTTTTCTTGTTTTTTTTTTTTCCTGCTTTGTTGGTTGGTTTATTTTTCTGTCTTTTTTATTTTTAATTGTGGTAAAATATATATAACATAAAATGGACCATCTTACTCATTTTTAAGTGAAGAGTTCAGGAGTGGGAAGTACATTTACACTGTTGTACAACTAATGTTCAGATGTCTTTTCCTGTTGCAAAGCAACTCCCCACTTCGCTCTTCCCCCAACTCCTTTATTTTCTACAATCGCCGTGTCACTCTCCCTATGAAACTGACTACTCTAGGTATCTCATATAAGTGGGGTCCTACAGTATTTGTCTATTTGTAACTAGCTTATTTTAAATACTTAGCATAATTTCCTCAGGGTTCATCTGTGTTATACTATGTTTAAGGCTGAATAACACCTGGGCTGCTATCATCACGTTTTGGCTACTGTAAACATGGGTGTACAAGCATCTCTTTGAGAGTCTGCTTTTGATTCAAAAGTAGAGTCAGATGGAAAATCAGGTTTGTGCCGAAATGATTTTTACTCCCTAGCTGAGTGAAGCTTTTACTGATTAACCCCGCCTAAGTTGATTATGTAGTGATTTAATTATATGGGCACTGTTTTGGAGGAAGACCTATACACCCAAAAAGAAAAAAAAACAATCAGAATTTTTATGAAACAGTCAAAAGTATGGGAAATCAGCAGTAAAATAATTCTACCCTTCTTATTAGCTTATCAAAAGTGATATAAACCAAGTAGATTCACTTCTGTTTTGTTTTTGAGTTGCCGAGTGTCAGCAACCTCTGGAGTGTGCATCTGTGAGTAGGAGTAAGGGTGCGTTCTGGGAAGTGGGTGTGATATCATTGTGCCCTAACTCCACTCACCTCATCAGCCATTTGACATTCACTATAAAGTTATTGCTCTCTCCCTTCTCTTCTTAGGGGTTTGTATAAAGACCATTTTATAAAAAATGCATGTCTAAAGTGAAAGAAGGGTGTGTAATCATTATCTATAATATTTTGCAACTACATCATAACTCTAAGTTCAGTACTTACATTTCTTTATGACAGTGCTTCTAAAAACCATAGAAATAGCTAAGAAGTTTTCCAGCAACTCCTCTTATTACACAGAAAAATTACACAAAAAGATCAAGTAAGTGATTTGTTCAGAGAGATGGAGTAATACACTCTAGGCCACAGGTGGCAAGCACAAGGCCCACGGGCCAAGTCTGGTCCTCCACCTTGTTTTATCTGTCCTGGCACCTAGTTTCTACCTGGCGGTAGCATCGAGCTCTCATTTAACTGTTAAGGAGTAGTTACATTTATACAGTTCTAAAATTACACTCGACCCTTTGAAGGCAACCTCGAGGCTGATGTGGCCCCCAGCCAAAATGAGTTTCTCACTCCTGCTCTAGGATTTCATAAAGATGAGCTCATGGACAGATTTGGTGGTGTGGTCATTCTAAGTGAAAGTGGTTCAACTCAGTCATGTTTCACTGAGTGCCACAAAAGGCTGTGTGCTTATACCCAGGAGAGCTGGAAGATGCATTTGCTTTGTGAGAGAATGGCACTGGAACTTCTTTTATAGAGAAAATTTACCTTAGCTCCAGGGCCTACACAACTTGACCACTAGTTCTGCTCTTTGCAGACCTTTAGCCCCAATCTTCACCCGCTGAGCTTCCATCCAGACCGCTCCACTGGCCCTCCATCTGCCCGGGCCACCGAAGGCCAGCTCTGGCAGTCACTTCTGGTTTTCATCTCACCTGAGCTCTCAGCAGCATCAGTTGACCCAGTATCGCTTTCTTGAAACATTCTCTTCTCTTAGCCTCTTGGTTTCCATTTTCCTGGTTTCCTACCTACCACTCACGCTGCTTCTTCTGCCTTCTTTGACAGCTTTTCTTCCATCCACCTGACCTCTTAAAGGTGGAGAGCCCCAGGGACCACAGGGATTGGCCCAGTTCCTAGCCCGGGTCTCTTGTGGCCCTCTTGCCATTTCTATACACCAGAAATGTTCTCACCTTGGGGCACTGTCACGGGCTCTGCCTGTAACACTCTTCTTCCAGGTAGCCACAGTGCTAACTCCTTACTTCTTTGGAATCTGAAAGGTGACCTTATTTAAAGGCTCACGGTACTAATCCTTCCTTCCCTTTTTTATAACACTTGTGAACTTGTAAGATATCATGTAAGTCACTACTCTAGTACCAGTATATAATACACCCACTAACACATAATAGGCATTCAATGTGTATTTTTGAATAAATGATTTAATCTCCATGCCAACAACTGTCACAGTAAATCTCCAACTCTACTTTCTCTTCTGAGCACCAGAACCATATATTTAAATGACTATTTGACATCTGCATGTGTTTGAAAGGTACCTCAAAGTCAACATGCCCAAAGAGCGAACTTCTGGTGTATACCTTTACCCAAACTCAGGTTTTAACATTTCAGTGGTTGCACTGCCATGCTCCAGTTGCTCAGGCCAAAAGCCTGGGAATCATGGTTGATTTCTTCCTTTGCCTGATGTTCTGTATCTAATCCATCAGCAAGTCATTTTAATTCTTTTACTACAACATATTCCCAAATTTCTACTTCTCACTTTCTTAAGTGCCACCACCAAGTTCCAGTCACTATCATCTCCTCCTAGGAGTACTGACATGACCCCTTAACTGGTATTCCTGGTGTCACTTAATGAGAGTTACAGGGCTTGCTGAAGCCAGATGTTGCTTGTTTGAGAGGATTTGGGAAAATCTGAAGCTTGGGCCAAGATAAGCCATTTGGATGGAAAAGCCACTGGAAACAGCTTGGGTGGGCCCAAAAGTTGGTTGGGGCATCAGGGAATCACCAGAGTGGGGCAAACAATGTAAGCCAGGCTGTTGGAGTCTCGGATATGGTATCCACTTGTCGGTTCTGTGGCTCTGTGGAGGAAGGGCTCAGAAAATGAGCAATGGCCTCTGCCAGGACTTCTGTCTGCTTGAAAGCTGCCCCCTAGCTCTCACCCTGATGCTGGACAATTCAGTTCCTCCTCATATGTCTCCGATGCCTTTCAATCTGCTGTCCCCATGCTGGAGCTCAGAGGAGTGAGTCTGAGTAATCTGTGTGTGGGCCCATTAAGAGGAACTGCCTAGCAATCCAGAAGTTTCTGTCTTCCACAGCCTCTATTCCCAATGATTTTTATAGCTAGAAGTTATGGAGACATCTTCCTGGCACTGGCACCCTGGGCTGGGGGGCCTGGTGTGGGGCTGGAACCCTTCATTCCTAAGATATCCCTCCCAATTTTTATCTGCCACAAGTGGGTGTGAGACCAACTTGGTCTGTGTCTCTGTCCCTACTGCCAGCCTCAGTGTGGTTTATTTTTTACTTCTGTAGTTTTAGGATTTCCATTCATCTCAATTTCTGATTGTTCTGAATGATGGTTGTTCCACAGTTTAGTTGTAATTTTGATGTGCTTGTGCAAGGAAGTGAGCTGTGTTTTCCCTATGCCACCATCTTGACTGGAAGTCTCAAGACTATGGTGGTTTAGCTCAGCTTTGTATTCCTAGTGCTTAGCACAGTCTCTGACACACATAAGGTGCTCAGTTTATATTTTTTTACTGAATAAATGATGAATGAAGCTGAAGTCATAGGAAGAAAGAAAAGGAAAAGGAAGGAAAAGGGAAGGGAAGGAAGGCAGAATTTTGTTTTATAGTTTTAAACTTCAAATTATTGAGAACTTTGATAGAAGTGGTGAGTGAAAACACAGAAAATTATTTCCCCAAATCAGAGTTTTTCTAACCACGACTGTCTTCATGTTCAGTCCTTGATTTGCCATTTAACCAATATTCTCTTGTTCCTGAACTGTTCCGAATTCACGTTTTCTGTGTTGTAATGAGATGAGCCCACTTCTTGACCATCAGTTTGTTTTAGTTGCTGACAATAGCTTGCATCAAGAGAAAATGCTCCCTGACCAGGTAGCTTAGCTGGTTAGAGCATGTCCTGATACCCCAAAGTTGTGCATCTGATCCCTGTTCTGGTCATAAGCAAGAATCAACCAAGGAATGCATACAGTAAGTGGAATAACAGGCTGATTTTTTTTCCTTCTCTCTCCCTTTTCGACTCTCTTTAGAAATCAATGAATAAAAACATTTTTTTTTTAAAGAAGAAAGCAAGTGTGGGCAGCACAATTAGAATTGTATACTCTACCTTTGTATTATTGAATCTTGTGGATAAAATTTTTTAAAGTAACCCTGGCTGGTGTAGGTCAGTGGATTGAGCATGGGCCTGCGAACCAAAGGGTCACTGGTTTGATTCCCAGTCAGGGAACATGCCTGGGTTGCAGGCCATGTCCCCAGTAGGGGGGGCATGAAAGGCAACTGCACATTGATGTTTCTCTCCCTCTTTTTCTCTTTCCCTTCCCCCCTCTCTAAATATAAATAAAATCTTTAAAAAATTTTTTAAAGTAGATATTAGTTTGAGGCCAATCCCAAAAGCTAATTCCTATGGAATAGTCATAGCCTTAGCTTTCTGACTATAATCGAAACTCTAAACCTTAATAGAAATGGCAAAATAATTTATTAATGGAAATTACCCAGGTTACTACTAAAAAGGATAGAAAGTATTTCGGAACCAATTATACTTCAGAAAAATACAAAAGATATATCATTTAATCCTAAAAATAACTCTAAGAGGTATATGTTATTATTATTATTTGCTTATATGGAACATGAGGCTCAGTCGAGTTACATTTGATCAAGGTCACACCGTAAATAAATAGGGGAGAGAGGTGTCCAATGCCCAAAGCTACATTTTTTTCTTCCACCCACACTGCCTCCCAAACAAACACCCGTGTTTGACACAGCCTGTAAGTGAGAGAGACTCCTTGGTGAGCAGAGTATGTGGGTGGAGAGGAAAGGTAATAAAGAGAAATAAGAAAGGTCTGAAACTTATGATTTGGATTGAGTTGGAGTTGGGGCAATTGAAGTTCAGAAATAATTTCCCATGTACTCAATATTAGTTTTGAAATATATTTCAATTTCAAATATTTGACTTAAAACTTTTTACACATAAAACATTAGAAATTCAGGACTGTCTATGGCAATTCTAAAAAAAGAAAACAAAGACCTAATTATCTCCTGTAATAATATATATCTTGAATTTTAAAATCTATCAACTTATTTCATTTCTCTGAAGCAGTTGTCCATCCCATAAAATGGAGATAATAGTGCCCACAGATGTGTCACACATGGGAATTGGGAGACGGATAAATTCAACTTGGTGTGTGTGAATAAAATGCTTTATAAATATTACTTCCTCTTCCTGTTACTTATAGAAATCACAAAAAGTTAAAAATAATAGTAACAAAGTGATGGGGATTCCCAAGGGGACTACAACATATTTCACTAGATAAAATGTTTTATTTTGTCTTGTTTGGGGTGGGTGAGCAGGGGAGCTTCACCAACATTTACAACATTGTCTTCCCAGGAATACTGGTCTCATGTTTGCTTACAAAGAAAACACTGACAAACTTGGAGCATAAAATCTTTCATCTAGTGAGGGTTATTCAGAAATTGCTGTTCACATGCTCTGAAGTCTCTGACCCCTTAAGCTAAATCTAATCATAGTTGTTAAAGGAGCAAAAGGACATTCTAGATTTCTTAATATCCACAATATCCTAGAAGTGAACAAATGACTGCTTGAGTGGTTCTGAATATGTAGTTTAGGATAAGTCCACAAGAATGAACAGGTTTAGAAAGTGAAAATTTTTCATAAAGGAAGATTAATAGAGAAATCATAAGAAAAAAAAAAACTATGAGAAGTACATGGGCAACAACAAAAAATTATTTTTATTCTTAAAAAACAAATCTGTCCCTAGCAATCATTTTTGACAATTTATTGATTACTTATTAGAGAAAAGGCCTTGTCTTGCTAATCTGTCTCCTAGAGGTAACTCTACTTTGTGATTATATAGTTCTTCTTTCCCCTTTGAAGGCAGTTTCACTTCTATTATCTCACTTTATCAGCTTTCAAGGCAAGAATAAGAAATAGAATTTTAGATTGTATTCAGCCTAAAAACAATTAAGAACAAAAAAATTCTGAACTAATTGTTTACAAAGACTTTACAAGGACAGTTCTTTTGATTGTGCAGATTGATAAGGGTGACAGCCTCCTGAGTAATCATTACTTTCTGTCTCTGATGGGTGTGGCGAGCCATCAGAAAAAAACGTTTATTATCGGGAAGAACAAAGCTACATTGTTCCTTTAAGGTTCTTCAAGGTGCTGGAGCAAATCCAGAGAAAACTTTGATGAGGGGCAGGATGAGGAACTGGGAGTGGAGTGGGGGGTGGATTTGTGTCCCAGATAAGTGAGCCTTAAGATGCTGCCCTCTGGTGCCTAAGAGGTGAAAGACAGGCTGACAATTCCAATAACCGATTTTGTAAATGTGAAACATGTGGAAAGACTTTAGTTCCCTGATTAGATGTGGGGTGGGGTTAGTGAAGGAGAATATTCTCGGTTTGCGGTAAAGACATAAAAACTTATACGTTTGGAAAATATCACGAAGTGGAGGTTTAGGAAAAGACTGTAGTAACCGTGAGTATCTAGATTTTTTTTTTTTACATGGTAGCAGAATGGTATATTAATCTGTGCCTTAGTACAGGTGCTGGGGCTTGCCCATGGTGCTCTTGATGTTCAAAGCCCGGAGGTTCTGCCAGTTCTTTTTGAGCAATGACTCCAGGAAATGACAGTTAAGCGATGTTGTATACCAGCTCATACTCTGCCATCTTCACATGGCCAACAGCCACCGCCAGACACAGCACCTTCTTCATCTGGAACTTGGTTATGGATTTCACTTCATCGACTTTGGCCACCGTGTTCTCATTATGGGTCAGCAAGGAAGGGAACTTGCTAGCCTTATTCAGGCCTGATCAGAGCTGAAGCCAAAAAGGCACCTTACTTTTTGGCCAGCTTCTCGACTGATTTCTTTTTTTGTTGTTGAGTTTCTTCAGTGTCTCAGGGTCCATGTTGGGGATAGTCACGGCCTTGGCCTTGTCACAGTATTGCTGGCCCCCCAGAACCCAGACGGAGAACGTGGGGCGGGAAGTGGATTTAAGTGTGACAGTGCCCAAGAAGCGTTTGTCCTTCAGAGGGTCACAGTTCTTCAAGCTGACCTGCAGCTCCATTGTCTCCCAAACTTCCCGTGCTTGTGCTGATTCCCATGCTGACTTCAGAAAATTAAAGGACCCTCCATACTAATCTCACATTTTTTTCTTGCTTTTCCTTTTCTTTTTGCATAACTGTCACAACAAACTTGGAATTTAAGATCTCAGGGAAGTAGATCAGAAAAGGGGGATCGAGGAGAAAAAGGAAGAAGATAATGGGAAGTAAGATATCACTGTCAACCACTCACCCAGCCACGGGCCACTCACCTTTGCTCTCAGGATAAGCTCATTGGCTCTCGGGGACTTCTTCTCCAGATTTTCTTGCTCTTATTGAGGGCCCTTTATTTTTAAATATTCTCCATTTTTAAAATTCTGATAAAATAAACATACGTAAAATTTATATCGAACCATCTTTAAGTGTACAGTGGTGTAAAGCACATTCATATTGTTGGGCAACAATCACCACCATCCATCTCCTGAATCCTTTTCCTGTTGCAAAACTGAAACTCTGTCCTCATTATGCAATAACTCCCCATTCCTGCTCCCTAGTCCCTGGCAACCACCGTTCCATTCTGTCTCTGTTATTTATCTATTCTCTATTTCGTCTCTGCTCTAATCTTCATTATTTTCTTCCTTCTGCTAGATTTGGGTTTAGTTTCTTCTTTTTCTAGTTCCTTAACTTGTAAAGTTGTTGATTTGAGATATTTCTTGTTTTATAATGTAAGCGTTTATAACTACAAATTTTCCTTCACCACTACTTTCACAGTGCCTCGTAAGTTTTGGTATGTTGCTTTAGTTTTCATTTATCTCTATTTTCCAGTTCTTGTGTGATGTTTTTCCCTTAGATCCATTGATTGTTTATGAGTGTGTTAGTGTGTTAGTTTACTCTAAAAGGTAAACCCCCTTTTCTAGGCCTTACCTAGCCCTTCTTGCCATGGTTCTCCTTCACAGATATGTAGAACTATAGGTATAATAACCCTCAACTAATCTGGTCACAATATGCCCATCACTTAATTTCAATAACAATCAACTCATTCAAAAGAATATATGCACACCTATGTTCATAGCAGCATTATTTTCAATAGTCAAGATTTGGAAACAGCCTAAGTGTGCATTAATTGATGAGTGGATAAAATAGCTGTGGTACCTTTACACATGGAATACAACACAGCAGTAAAAAAGAAGGAACTCTTACCTTTTGTCACAGCATGAATGGGCCTGGAGAACTATTGTGTTAAGTGAGATAAGCTGGTCGGTAAAAGACAAATACCACATGATTTCACTTGTGAGTGGAATCTAGTGAATAAAATTAACTAACAAGCAAAATAAAAAGAGAGGCACAGAAACATGGAAGAGACCAACAGCTGTAAGAAGAGAAGGGGAAGCCGGGAACTGGTTGAAAGAAGGTGAAGAGATTAATTAGCCAAAGAACATATGTGCTTTACCCTTGGTGTGGGGATTGCCTAAGGGAGTGGGTGGGGTCTGGGGAGGCGGAGCAGAGGGGGAAATTTGGACAACTCTGATAGTATAAATAATAAAATACAGTTAAAAAAACAATAAACTCATGGGCATATGAGGAGGGTTCATTAAACTATTCTATCTACTTTTGTATATGGTTGAAATTTCCTATAGCTAAAAACAACAATAACTGCATCTCTGCAGAGGGTTTGGCCATGATTTTTCATCGCTGGAAGATCCCTCTGTGTCTCCAGAATAATGACACTTGCAACCCTACAGATGAAATCAGTCTCCAGCTCTTGCAAATAAGCTTCATCCCTCCACAGATAATCCAGAGATTTGGAGGCCCATATTTTCTCAATGCTAACATTCTGGCTACTGAGTTCTTCCTCAGAAGCACTCTCTTCAAGGTAACCTCTCATATTCAGCCCTAGGATGATGATCTCTGAGGCTCTTTCTCGCCATATTTAGGAATGTGTGCTAGGTATATAGACAGAGGATTCAGGTACTGCATTTTTAAATGGTGAAAGGAAGTCTACCTGTGTTATTTTATTTCTCTTTTTAAAATAATTTTACTGGTGCAATTTGAATGGAAAGAAGTCTGCTGAGGGTGGCTTGAAGAAGGACTGGCCACCAGGGCAGGATAACATCTCCGATCTTGGTAAAGTTTATGTCAGAGGCCTAGTTCTGGAATGTGGTCCTCTGTTTTATAAACTCAGAAACTTAAATGTTAGCACACATAGACACAACAGGACTCTAAGGGCTGATGAATACCAGTAATTAACTTGCAATGAGAAACTTAATTACAAGCAGACCTCACATCCGTGTTTTCTGGTTAGCACATTTCTGTCTATGGGAAACTTTTTATACAAAGCCAAATTATAATCAGATGGGTATTTGGTGAGAGCAAGCTTTAGAACAGTGAGTTTTCAACTAGAGAGAGTTAACATCCCCCAAGGGATGGGGAAAGGGTGGAGGCTTCTTGGGGAATTTTTGTGTATGATGTTTTTTTTTTCTTTTTTAGCTTATGTCATTAGAAATGGTGTGCCCAATGTTATAATTCAATAATACATTTTTTTGAGGGGTGGGATTTAAACCCTATTGCTTTTATAATAAAAATTATAAAAAGCAAAGTTCAATAGGATCTTCTTGGCTGGTGACACTCAGTTTGGAGGGTAGAAATCCACAAATCAGACTCGTTGGAGGTTTTAGCCTTTTTGTTTTTCTAAATGAGGTGAGAGGACAGTGTTCGCGGAGCACAGAGCAAAGGCCATATGTGAGGCAACCTATACTTGCAGATGCAAGTCAGATTTTCTGTCCTCTCACTAAACAATTTGGTGATAAGTATGAGCATATTTAGTTTATGATTAGTCACTAACTGTGGGGACTGATGTAGAAATGTACCTCTGCTACTCATAAAATATTATATAGTTTATAGTATAATATGTAGTATATTATAATAAAGTACCACTACAGTTTTGTAAACAAATTCTACAGTGAGGCCAAACCACTATGTGGGACTAGCAGACATTTTCATGGTCTCAGCATTGGTTTTTCTTCCTTCCTCCTTCCTCAAACACCTTATGTTCCTTTGAGGATTGCTGTGGTTCCTGGGAAGATGACTTTACTCTTGTTCTATTGCATCCCAAACCCTTAAACACAGTGATTGCTTTGTAACCTAAACCAGTCCAATCAAAGTGAACCTGAAAGCATTT
>PVKM010014221.1:0-29300 GCA_004027735.1 Carollia perspicillata
TTCCACATATTATTTATTGGTTGGGGGAAGACATACACCATATTCCACTAGACAGCATGACAAGATCTATGGAGCAGGATGCCAGCTGGTGACATAATGAGCACTGGACAGGCCATTCAACTGTTTGGTGTTTCTGGGTGATGGGATACATGAAACATCAGTGAATTTCAGAGAGTCCATTGCTGCATTTCCCAGGCCATAAAGATATCCCAGTTGGAAGTGACTTTGGATAGAATATCAGAGCAATGAGTAAGGTTTTTTGTAAGTCTACAGATGGTTATTAGGTAGAAGCCCTGCATGGAAAAAGCATTTCCCTGTTCAGAATACCTGCATTCTGGGAGCCAAAGACTGCTCAGTTTCTCTAATAAAGACACAGTGCTCTAAGCAAAGGTCTGATTCGCATCACTTCCTGATTCGGGTTGCAATAACTCACAGTCATTCCCCAGAACCTGTCTTCTGCACCAGCCACATAGGCGAGTTAAATGGTCACAAATACTTTCCACTGTAGAAGGGCTTTTAGAATGAAAAGTGGTCCTAGTGCTCTTACCACTTAGGAACTTACAAGGGCTTTGGGGAGCTTTGTGGGCTATCTCCAACCCTGCATGAACATAGACTACTACTCTTTCTAGTCTTTTCATGTGGATCTTTCCCCCCTGAATTGGGTATTTTCTTCACAAGAATGCATTGATGACATTCTGCTGGTCCCTTAAGGATATATCTTTTGCATATCTCTGGGGTTCTCTTGCTTTGCTCATGTCTTCCTACACTCTCAGCCTCTTCCCTCAACTCAGTTCCACCCAGCTTTCCCTCCTTGAGCTGCTGACGGGAAATTCAAGGCTGTGAGCCGGGACAGTCATCGACTTTTCTTACTTCCCTGTTGTCATTGGTCCCTGTTCTTTATGTCCGAATTCCAGTGTTTTGACAACCATTGTTTGATTTATTGTATTTAAAAAAAAATAAGTTCAGGGTGGAGGATAAATTTGGTTGCTGTTATTTAATCTTGGGCAGAAGCAAAAGTTCCTAAATTCACTTGATTTTGAAAATAGACTTGAATGGCTGTCGCATCTTAAAAAAGATACCTTCAAATATATATATGAAATACATAGTTGTCCATGTTCACTATATTATGATACATTGACTTTCCCATTCCATCCATCACCAACACAAAATATTTTGTTGAAATGTAGCTACTGTACTTCTGTCTTCCCAGATGCCAATCATTGTTCTTGAAAATAAATGGAAATATTTTTCATTTTCACATTTTAAAAGTTGGTCAAAATCCATCAAAACTATTCATTTGAAAATGTTTGAAACAGCTTATATAAATCTGTGGTCACATATTTAAGTGTGCAGATGTGAGAGTTTTCATGGATGACACACGTAGAGTGTTTCTGGCAACAAAATCACACAGCGATGCAAACACAAGCAGACAGCAGCCCCCAAAGTGCCCTGCATGACGAGGGGTTCTTGTCTGAGCAGAGTGGTTCTCACTCATGTACAATCTCACTTTTCCCTCGAAGGAACAGATTAAATCTGTGTATTTTGGGAAACATATCTTACAAATAGAATATTACTCAGGGTCACTTGTTCTCACTAAGAAGGTCAGCAAATTGGGTTTCATGGGGCTTGAAACATCAGTGGAAAAAATGGTAAAGGTTTGCCTGCATTTTCTGGATGCTTAAATTCTAAATGTCTTACTAATTGCGATGGTTACACATTATCATTAGCTAACACTTCAAGGCAGGAAACACACTTAATGTGAGATTCAAATAGCCTGAGTAATTTTGAATTATTTTGTCTTCCCTCATCTCATATCCGATTACATCCTCCTTGTTTCTACTTCTTTTTTTTTAATCCTCACCTAAGGACATGTTTATTGATTTTAGAGAGAGGGGGAGGAGGAGGGGAGAGAGAGAGGGAAAGAGAGAGAGACCTAGATCAGGTGCCTCCCATGTGTGCCCAATGTGGGGAATTGAACTTGCAACCGTGGTATGTGCCCTGAATGAGGATCCTACCCACAACCTTTTGGTGTATGAGACAATGCTCCAACCAACTGAGCCACCCAGCCAGAGCTGTTTCTACCTCTCCATGTGCTTGAAAGAGAGCTCAAACTAGGAACAGAAGTGTCTTCCAGTTTTTATGTTTACTTGTGAATTATTGGTATTATGTCTAGGCCAAATTCTTCTTTACAGGATGGCCTGAAGTCATCACTGTCCCCTCCACTGCACTTAGAACTTCTGCCCTTCCCCCAGGATGCCTCTGTCACCGCACAGGACACATGCTTGTCTCACCTACGGAGTAAATCATGACACCTGCATCTACCCATGTAGGACTTGTTAGTAAAGCTTCATTTCCTCTTATTAAAACTTAAAATATATCATTTGAAACCTTTGGTATTTTAATCCACATCCCACAACCCAGAGAAGACTGGGTTGGCTTGAGGGTATGACACTTACCTGGTTTAATCAGAGGGTTACAAGAAAGGAGAGATTTAGGTTCCAAGGCCACAGCTATTGAGTGATAGAAGGCAACACAGAAGGCTCAAGCCAATAATGCAGCAATTCAGAGTCTGCAAGAAAAAGAAAAATTCTACCTACAATTGAAACTTTAATACCGAGGACATTTCTGGAAATGGACAGATACAGGGATCATACTGAAACTTTTAAGCTTGTGTAACTACTGGAAAATACAAACAAAACCCTTATAAAAGAACACTCCTTGCCACTTCATAATGAAGAATGAGGATACAACCCAGATTATGTCCTTCCTGAACCAGGAAAACCCACAGCCAAAGATGATAAAATTGATACATTGATGGTGCTCAAGTTTGGCCGCAAGCAGACTTTGTCCTTCAATGAGGCATGCACTCATGGATAACAGCACCAAGTAGGATATTTTTTAAATGGGTTTTTATTTTGGAAACAATTTGAAGATTCAAATAAGCAGCAACACTTTTACCTACACTGTACCCTTTCCTTTAACCTATAGGTGCTACTTTTTCTTCAGTCTCTAATTTTAAACTTGTCCCATCAGGCTTAACATGAATGATTTTGGCGATCTTTGCAAGTGCACAAAGCTAGCTTTTGAAGGTATAATGCACCTCAGGCTTCCATATCCTTGGTGCCAGATTGTTTCAGAAGGAATGCGTGAAGGCTGAATGGTAGAGAAGGACCATTATGCTGGAGATGAGATGCAAAATTCTGACCCCAATCTATCTTGTCAACCATTGGCTCATCATCTTCCACATTAAAATACTGTGGAAGGTGCCTGTGTGTCTCAAAAGAGCCATTAAAAACAAGCCCAAAGTCAACACAGTCCTGATGGGAGAAGTCAGGAGGAAGAGCTGCCCTTTCGGGCTCTGTGTCATCTGCATGCCTTTGGTCACCCACACCTGTGACACAGTGCTCCATGGTGCAGGACTCTCTGCGAAGGTGGTATTCTTGACATCAGCCGCCCTCTGTGAGGACCGTGACTCCGGCACACCTTCTAACCGCCTTGTCACAGCTCCAAGGAAAAGGCTGTGGGCTCTCAGGAGCCTGCACGGTGCTGCTCAGACACTGGAGCAGATGGCACTGATGTGTTGTTCTCCCCTGAGAAAAGTAGCTGAGTTTCGTGAGGTCAGATAATCATCCTAGCCATGAGAGTTTCCAGTTTCTAGAAGCTCTCCTCTCTGCACATGCAAACTCTGATTTAGTCATCACTATGGGAGACGGTTCTGTACGACAGGACCCAGCTGTCAGAGGAACGCAGAAAAATCCAAACATTAAAGATAGAATGTAAACAGCAAAGGATTTTTAAATTATTTCTGCTTTTTAAAATTTGATGTTTTTTTCATCTTTTTACTCCATATCATGTAAATCTCCCCTAGGACTATTGGCAAGATCAGAGGCTAAGAATAAGAAAATATTTATTTAATGGAAAAGGAGAGGGGATTGACTGGGAGCAAGATGGGTGGGCTGGGTGGATGGAGCAAAAGGGAAAAAAGAAAAAAGAAATCAGGGCAACTGCAATAGAATAAGCAATAAAAAAATTTAAAAAAGAAATCAACAGGAATTTATTCCCCATCCAATGTGGGCAGAGCTCTGCAGCAGTATGATGAAGAAATAAAAACAGAATTTATTTCTTTCCAATCAGACAGAAACATACTGTTCATTTTGTTGTGTTTTTAAAGATATAGTCTGTGTTCAAAAGACACAGGGTGGTTGATGGGATGATGTTTAGATGACCATATATTTTACTGTGTGTTAAAATTTTAATCCGCACTTCAATTCATGGTTTCAGAAATATCTTCTAAGGGCAAGGTTAGTTTTTTAACAAAAGGAGTTAGTTTGAAAACTATTTAAAAACAACTGTTAGGTGAATAGATGCATAAGTAACATGCAAATAAGGGAAAATAGCACACTAATGCAGGGGGCATGTGACCAGCAAAGGTGCGAGAAGGGTTGAGTATTATTTATAGTGTCATGTCTCCAGTGTGTGGTCGTTGTGGACAAAGATCTTACACGCTGGTTTAGGCTGGGTTCCCAGGAAGCAGAGCCTGGGGCAAGGATTGTTGTACAGGTTACTGACTGACTTACAGATGGTGCTTTCAGGAAAAACCTGCAGGGGGGAGGGAACCAGGATAGGGCGGGGAAAACCATGGTTTTAGGAGAACCTTAGCTTCAAACTGATCTCGCCATGGATATTGGTGTGTAGACACAACCTAAAAGTAGCCCTGCCCAGAGGCAAGGAGACTGAGCTGTTGTCACTCCACTGAAGTCTGTCACAGGTCCCTTGGGGAGCAGCATACTGTCCCCAGCAGCTCCTGGTGAGAGAGCCATCTTCTGGGCAAGAAATCAACAGTCACAGAAACTGGGAGATGGGTGCCTGGGCCTAGTAAGGCGTTTCTGGAAGGGACACCAAGAGCCTCTGCCACACAGTCTCACTCAGGAGAGAAGAATACTCAAGACAACAGTAAACACCCAAAGCTCATCAACATAACCCCTGCCTAGGTTACAGTCCCGGCAGCCCCTCTGAAGCCAGCTGGTCACACGATGACACATCGTTTGCGGGAATTCCTGAGAGAAAAGGAAGCTCCTGAATTCTCAGGATCAGTCTGACCCTCTTCATCCTGGCACCGTGTTTTCTGTGCCAGCCTCCCTGACGGCCTCAAATGGCATTAGCTGTGTTGTAACACGTCCTAAGGAGGGCGCTGGCCTTGTCCGATGGGTACCCGGCCTCCGTGCTCCATAGATGTGGTCCTGCTGGCTTATGCTCTGGATTTCTGTTCAGTCATCACCGGAAAGGAGTATACCTTCTATATTAGAGAGTCTACTGTAGAAGGATAAAATGTGCAGAACCAATTAGATGTGTGGCAGGCAGGCCCTGTGGGCAGAGAAAGATTAGGTTTCAGCTTGCAAGAGACCTGACTTCCGGCAATGGCTGGCCCACTTCAGGGCATGCCAATTCATTGCAGTTGACCGCATATTCCCACCTCATATCTCATGAACACAAACCGGATGCCTCTGATGAAGTGTTCCGAGCTCTGGCCGTCATAAGTGACTCGTTGGCAGCGTGCCTCCTTGCAGCTATTCTGGGCGTCAGGCTCAGAGCTGTGGAGGTTTGGCACGGTCACCTCAGAGGCTCTCTCTGCGGGGCCAGGCGCCTGGCAGTAATCCTCACTTCCATTCATTCTCCTGTTAGCTGCTCTTCATCTTGTTTTTCACTTTCCCCCCACATGCCATGCCTCACTCAGTAGACTTTGCTTCACCTTGTTGTCTTTTATAATTAAAAAAATGTTTTAAATCATAGTTGACCTACGATATTTTATTTATTTCAGGTGTACAACATAGTGACTAGACAGACATACAACGTATGAAGTTTCTCCCCGATAAGTCTAGTACCCAGCTGACTCCATACACATTTATTACATGTACTTTATTTCCTGTGCTGTACTTTGGAGCCCCGCGAGTATTCTGTAACTACCAATCTGTACTTCTCAATCCCTTCACCTTTCTCACCCAGCCCCCTAACTGCTCTTCCACCTGGCAACCATCAGTGTGTTCTCTGTAATTATCAGGTTTTTTGTTTTGGTTGTTCATGTATTTTGGTTTTTGGATCCCACATATAAGTGAAATTGTGTGGTACTTTTCTTTCTCTGTCTGACATATTTCACTTAGCCTCCCTCTGTTCTTAATGGATGCCACAGATCTCCTTGTGGCCCGGCTGACTCATTTGGAGCAGCACCGGGAGCTCCACGCCAGGACCCGCACGGGCTCTCTTGGGAGTGAGGATGTTTAGTAGCTTTGTCAGTGACAGCCAGTTGGAGGCCCTGACAACGGAGTCTGCATATGTTACACAGTTTAGCAACTAACAGCACTGACTCTAGAGCCAGACTCATTGTATTTTGGCAATGACACTCATTGGCTGTGTCACCTTGAGCGGTTTACTGACTTTCCCATGTTTTGGAGTGATCGCCTATAATATGGGAATAACTGACTTCATAGTTGATTACTGCCGCTATGCATACAGATGGCTAGAAATAGTTCCTGGTACACAGGAAAATGCTGATGAAGTATTAGCAATTTTTATTATTAGCCAAACAAATAATATAATTTTATTATTTAATAGCACCTCTATACTAAGCAACTAAAAGTCTCGTATCTTAACCAATGGATTCCAATCATAATCCTGAATTATTTGTAGAGTGAATTTCCTATGTGTAGACAATTGAAAAATGCTGCACTTGGCTTCAGGTTAGAAAGGTGAAGACACAGGTTCTTTACTTGGAGACAGCAGCACCTGAATTATAGGTATATATATATGGGGAGATATATGTTCAAGAACACACACAGAGAGCCCCAAGATGGGAGGAACACACCTCAGATTATTGTGTGCTTACTGCTGGAACAGGATGAGACGATGGAATAAGGAGAGTTCACATTCTGAACTCTGTCCCGGCATTGCTTTGTATCTGCCTATCTATCCCAAAGAGCATGTATTTATGTTATGTTGGTAAAACCAGCAAACACACAGCTTGTTCCCATGAAATGCACCTGCCTTTCTCAGGGTTGTTGAACCCGGGATGTCACTGTTACCCTCACTCCAGTCCTGAGGAAGCACCGGGGGCCTGGGGTGACCAGGTGTCTGCTCTGGGTGCCCGGCATGGGGGTTTCTTGCTTTCCTTGTATCTTCTGCTAGTTTTTATGAAGTGCTTGACAGGGGTGAAGCACCTGATGTTCTGCAATAGACAACTGTGGGCCAGGCACACTCATTTATGCTTTACCTTTCGTATTCTTACTTCCCAAGTCCGTCACTGTCAGCTCCATTGTGCAGATGAGAACACTGGGGCTTCAAAGATTTGACAGACGGCTCAGGGTCTCAGAGCGAGTCGGACCTGGAGTCCCTGTGAAAACCCAGCTGTGTGGTGGCAGGGGTTACGTTGATTTGTGTTTGTTTTTCAGTGCAGTGTCTGTGTCCGTCTCCTCACCCTGGCTCCCGGTTGGCTCCCAGATGTTAAACTCCCACCTCCCCAGGGTGACTCCATTTCCAACCCTTCATTTTATCTCAGTTTCCTTTTCTTCCTTGTTTTTTTTAAACATTCTATTTATTTATTTTTATACAGAGGGGAAGGAAAGGAGAAAGAGAGGGAGAGAAACACTGATGTGTGGTTGCCCCTCATGCACCCCCAACCCGGGACCTGGCCCACAACCCAGGCATGTGCGCTGATTGGGAATCCAACCAGTGACCCTTTGGTTCATAGGCTGGTACTCAATCCACTGAGCTACATCAACTAGGGCTTCTTCCTTGTTCTTAACCCATGCCTGCTGCCCTCTCTAATTTTCCCCTGCTTGCAATTTGACCAATTTCTTTCCCAATTTTCTTCTATCTTGTTTTAGTCTGGTTGTCATGTGGAGATTTCCTTTTTCTCTGCATTACTACATACAGTCCAGTGGACTGGCCCTTTAAGGGTAGAACGGGGCCTTGTTGAGCTTTCCATTCCTAGGGAACATCACACTGCCTAGTAAAGAGAGTCTACAGTAAATATGAGATGGATGGGTGAGTGAATAAAACTGGTAGAGCTGTGTCATTGTTCAAGCTGCACCCATTTCTTTGTCCACCCGCCATTCTCCCCAGGTGCAAATACTCTACCCTCTCCCACAACCCTTTCCTTTAGCTCTACCATCAGAGTTTGTCTGCCTTCCCTTCTCCCCCATTTTCCTGTGAAGCTGCACAATTGGTGTGTCCATAACGGAAGCATTACTTGTCCCTTCCGAGAAAGTCTTTGCACAGGAGAGCAGCATCCGGGTGTTTCCCCAGACCTCATTCCAAGGAGTAGAGAGACACAATAAATAAAACTGGAGTCTTTTCCACAGTTTTCCATTTGTGGATGTCAACTATATTATGTGCATGGCTGCCTCTTGATATTTTAAAACTATAAAATATAAGTCCTTGCACCATATTTGCATTTCATTTAGGAGAGTGTGAAATCTCTTGAAAATCAGGCTGAAATTACTGCCATGCATTAACCTTGATGGGGGAGGATGCCAACCATCTGCAGGAACGTGTTGAAGTCCTGCCACCTGGTGGCCAACTGAGACATGACATTCGTTAATTTTCTGAATTCTAAAACTGGGAGTGGGGAACAGCAAGTGGTCATCAATTGCCTGCTTTTGCTTTTGAATCATTCTTCACCACAATGCAGGGTAAACTAACTTCCTTCCTTCCAGCTCCACCCCTTGAGGCTCAGCAACTCTTCTGAAAAAAACCCGATTTTATGCCTTCCAAAAATATGTTTGACCTGTGCAAGACTATGTCCTCAACCCATATATTCAAATAAATTTTGCTGCCAGAAGGTATACAGTAGGCTTCCCCCAGCCCCCAGAAACATGTGAGGTATATTATTTTCTTTGAGTCTTAGGAAACAAAAGGAGAGAATCAATTTCTTGCCTGTGTGTTCCTTCACTTTTTTCCCCCTTTGTCTGGTTGCACTTTCAATGGAAACATTTCTAAACAAAATATTAACCAGGATCCTAACAAACCTGTAATAGACTTGAGATAAATGCAAGATAAATAAGCGATGAGATCTTGATTCTTCAGTGAAACTGTGAAAAACCTACTATAGATGAAAATACAGTCTTGGATCTCAGCAGATGTGAAAACCAGGCTTATGGGACTCTCCCTGCTGCTTTAATTTCCTTGATTGTGCTAGTAATGTGCAAAAAAACAGGAGGAACCTTTCACGGGAAGCCACTGCCACACGCTCCCCTGCCGAGGCAGGAAAGGAAGGGGGCACAGGAACAATTGATTTGATGTGTCTGTCAGTAAGTAGAGTGTAAAGTTACAAGGTTCCCTGAATATCCAGTGGGTCAGGTGCATATTTGTTGTAATTTGATTAGGGATTTGATTCACTCTGTTGATATTCTAGAAACTGGGTTGTTATTAATTTTTAAAGATTATGATTGAGTGAAAATGTGCTATTTATCCTGCTAATTGTTAAGACAACCCAAAACCTGGTCAGAGGAATGAAAATCCTTCTAGGTAATTCAAATTATTTAGTACAAATTGTTCTCGTCTTTTTTCCACACATATAAAAGCAAACTCTTAAATGCAATTGTAGAGATTGGGAATTGTTCTGGGGAAACCTGTTGACATTTTCTTCCACAATTTATAACAGTAACGATACTCAGATGTTAGGCAAAATCAGGTTGCTAGTGTGTGTGCCAGGTCATTTTTCTCGGTACAAAGTCCAGTTGGTACTGGTTGTACTTTGTAATAATGACTCACTCTTGTGACTCATAACTCTGCAAACGCCTGAGTTGATGCATAACTTTTGAGAAAGAAAGTTTTATGACATTTGCAAGGTACACTTTGTTATATCTGAAGTGAGGTCCTAGGGCCCCTGTGTTGGGAGCACGGGTATGTTTATGTAGATTCCTAGGCTCCAGGTCAGGCCTATGGGACCCGACTCTCTGGGAATGTGGCCCTGGACTCTGCATTTTTAAGTCATGTCGGGTGATTCTCGTGCTCACCAATATTTGAGAGCCCTTGTTCTAGAACAGTATTCCATAACTTTCTAGAGATTTTTCAAAGATAATTTCTTTAAATGATGTCTGGTCCTACCCCTGAAATCTGAATGAATTGGCCTGGAGCGTGACTTGGGTATTCGGGTTTTTAAAAGCTCCCTAGGTAATGGCAACACACAACCAAGGTTGGCAGCCAATGCTCCAGAGTAGAGACTGGCAATCTTTTCTATTAAAGGCCAGAGAGTAAGTATTTAAGGCTATGCAGGCCATATGGTCTTGACCACAGATACTCCATTGTGTTCTTGTAGCTTGAAAGCAGCCATAGATCAGATGTAAACAAATGGGTGCAGACTATGTTTCAACTGAACATTCTTTACAATAACAGGCTGGAGTTTGCTGACCACTGGTCTCTAGATTAAGGCAGGCTCTTAAGCCCCACCCCAGGCCTAATGAATCAGACCATGAATTCTGTCATCTGCATGCACATAAAAGGTTGGAAAGCACTGCCGTAGGAGACAGCACGATGCAGTGAGGATGCAGCAAGTATTTGTCTCACCCTGCATCGCGCTCATGGAAGATACTCTATCAAGTCATGGCACTCTCTTCGGCAATGTCTACAATGACTTCAGAATCATTCTTAACACAGCATTCCAGGTCATATCGCTTATTCGCTATCTAACATGGGCCGTAGCAGCTAACTTTCCTATTTCCTCATCTTCCAAATGAGATAGTCTGGAAGATTTCTAAGCTCCTCTTTGTTTCTAATGTTCAGTAACTGTGACTAAATATGGCCTACGCAATTGACATCAATTAGCAAAGAACTAAACTAATCGAAGTAGAAACCAGGAAAAATATTTACTTTAGAAATTGAGAAAAATAGTCTAGTACCCAATTATGAGAGGAAGTTAGGCAGAATGCTTGGACTAGAAAGACAAAAACTTTCTCTGAAGAAATACAACTTCTATGTCCTAGAAAATATCATGTAACTTTCAGGAAGGAAATAGAGAAGATGTTGGAGAGTCATTTTTTAAATACCAAAAAAAAAACAAAAAACCCAAAACCAAAAACAAAACTGTTCCAAAGGATCAAAAAGGAAACACATTTGCAGGTGACAAGACACATTCTCCGGAAACGAGGATGGAATTTGACTGCCTTAAATACATTGACTACATCAAATTGGGTTTCTCCACAAATATGGGAGAAATCTGTGGCTTCCACATGAAAGGGTGGCTGTCGTGGAGTTCATAGATTTATGGTTGAGTAAGCAAGCACATTCCCTACTTTTCAGCTGTTTGGATTAGAGACCAGACTGCACAACACCCCTTTCAAGTTCAGTTCATGCTGACCCAGATCAAGGTTGTGTCATAATTCCAGGCTGACCAAGATCTGAAGAACCAACACATGTGTTCCAGCCTAAGGGCTAAATGTCCACGCAGATTGCGAAGGGGCCACTCTTACAGCTGCTTTGATTTTCACAGGAAGGAGTATTAGACATTAAAAGCCCTTTTAGCAAAAACAGAACTAAATTTGAATCCTCTTTCTGCCATTTACTATTGCTATGACCTTGGCCAAATCACTCACCATCACAGACCTTCAGTTTCTTGTAATACTGGTACAGTGATGATGAACTCCTTCAGCTTTTTCTTGTCTGGGAATCTCTTTATTTCTCCTTCAATTTTAAATGATAGCTTTGCTGGTTGGAGTAGACTTGGTTGTAGGTCCTTGCTTTTCATCACTTTGAATATTTCATGACAGTCCTTTCTGGCCTAAAATATTTTTGAGAACTTAAGTTAGCATTTTTATGGGATGTTCATTGTAGATAACGAACAGTCTTTCTCTGGCTGCTTTTAAGATTCTCTCTTTGTAGTTAACCTTTGCCATTTTGATTATGATGTGTCTCTGAGCTTCCTGGACTTGTGTGTCTTTTCCTTCACCAGGTTAGGAAAGTTCTTAGTCATTATTTCTTCAAACAGTTTTTCAATCCCTTGCTCTCTCTCTTTTCCTTCTGGTACCACTATGTTGCAAATGTTGTTATGCTAATTTTGTCCAGGTCAAGGGACCTTAAACTGTCCTTATTTTTTCAAATTCTTTCTTCTTTTTGCTGTTCTGATTGAATATTTTCTGCCACTTCATCTTCCAAATCACTGAATCAGTCCTTTGCTTTATATAATCTGCGGTTCTTCCTTCTACTATATTTTTCATTTCTGATATTGTGTTCTTCATTTCTGAATGATCCTTTTTTATGGTTTCTCTATGTCCCTTTTTATGCTTGCTATCTCTCTGTTGAGGTTCTCACTGAATTCCTCCATTCTTCCCCTAAGTTTTCTGAGCATTCTGATAACCCTTGTTGTGAACTCTGTATGTGGTAGATTGCTTGCCTCCATTCCATTTAGCTTTATTGAGAGAATTTCTCCTGTTCTTTTGCAGGGGAACATGTTTCTTTGTCTCTCTATTGTGGCTGCCTCTCTGTATTTGTTTATGTGTATTAAGTAAATCTATTATGTCTCCCAGTCTTGGTATGGTGGCCTTATGTAGTAGATGTCCTGTAAGACTCAGTGGCACAGTCTCCCTGGTAACTTGAGCTTGGCTCTCTAGGAATGTGCCTTGTGTGGGCTGACAATGAGGACTGACCCTGACCACAGTGCATGGCTGTTATGCAGGGGCTGACCCCGCAAAACAGAATCTGTCCCAGCAGGGCCTAGTGCCTGCTGAGATCTCCTGTTGGGTGTGCTGCTTGTGGAGGTGTTTGGGTCATGCCCTCATGTGGTCTAAAGCCTGCCGCTGCGTGTGTTGGTTCTGGAAACTTTTTGAAGGAACTCTGGTGCAGGTCTACGTCAGACACTGCCTGGGCCTGTCACCAGTCCTGTGCTGCCTGTCTAGAGCTACAAAGTGATCCCAATTTGTGGCTGTCTGTGTGGGCCTGGAGGCACATGGGAGAGGTCAAGCTGTATACCAAGGTCAGCTTCCACCAGCACCCAGCCCAGAGGCATCTCAAGATCCTACTCTGCCTGCCAGTTCCCTGCAAGGCTCAGTCACTGAAAGATGCCAAAGCTCTCTGGCAGGCAGTGTACGAGTTGTGTGACGTAGGTTCTGAGTGAGTAACCAGGTAAGTACAAGCATTGTTCACCAGGTCGACACATTCAAATTTAGCACCAGTTCTGGGTCTGAGGCCATTCGGATAATGCCTTGGTGTACACCATGGCCAGTACACCATGGCTGTGGACCTTTGTGGTGGGACAGGGTCTCAAGGAGTCATCAGGGTGAGGTCAGCAGAGTTCATCAGGCTAAAACAGGCCAGGATTTGGCCAATGTGAAGGGAGGGCTACTCACAGGAATGGTGATGCTGGTCAGGTATGCAAGGAAACCATGGTCCTCCCTTTAGAGACACATAATTTAGTCTCTTTCTGTGCATCTCTACCATTCTGTGAGTCTTCTTGGATCTCCTCAAGGGCCCTCCAAGAAAGTCTGAACCAAAGCCCAGTCTGGCCACAGCCAGCCAATTCCTCCAATGGTGTGAGCTTGGCTGGGGGGCAGGGGTCGTGGGAAGTCAGTAGGGTGGAGCTAGCGGATCTCCTGCACGGGGAGTGACACCATCAGGTATGCAGCAAATGGCCGTCACTGTACAGCCACGCAACTCAGTCTGTCCCTCTGTGTCTTCGCCACCCACTGAGTCACTGAGTCTGCTTGGACCTCCCCAAGAGCCCTCCAAGAGAGTCTGCACTGTGGGCCCAGGCTGGGCACAGCCAGTTTATTCCTCTGCAGGGCGAGAGCTCAGCAGGGCAGGGCCGCAAGCAGTCAGGTGGGTGGGGCTAGTTTATCCCTCCAGCTGATGCCCTATGCAAGGGAGTGCTCCATCCAGGAAAGATGGCACCTCTGGGTGGTGTGGGAGACAGATAGCACAGGGAGCTTGGTAGCCGCCTCTTCAGCCCTCTGCCAAAAGCCACACTAACCAGTCTCTCCCCGTATGACTTTGGCCTGCTCTGAGTTGCCTTTCCCTCTACCAGGGACCACAGTGAGTGGCCATGAATGAGATTTTGTGTGTTGGCCTTTTAAGAGGGCACTAGGTTTCCAGCATACTCCCGTCTCTCCCTGGCAAAGGAATCCCCACTGATTTTCCCAGCCAGATGTATTAGGTGGCCTCCTCTCCCTGGCTCTGGTGCTGCTGGCTGGGTGCCCAGCATGCGTTTGAGATTTCCCGCTCCTCAGGGAGGAACCTTTGCAGCTGAGATGCCCCTCTGGATTCTGAATTGCTGCACGTGATTGTGAGACCAGCCCCTTTCTTCTCTGCCCATCTTAACAGTCTCCATGTGGTTACTTCCAGAAACTCTTGGTTATAATACCTCTGTGTAGCTACTCTCCAGTTGTTCATTAAGGTCAATGGTTCTATAATTTAGTTGTAATTCGAGTTTGGTCCTTGGAGAAGGTGATATAATTTGCGTCTACTCCACCATCTTGGATCCAAGGCCCAACTCTCTCAAAATTATGACATGGAGAGTCATTTCTCTAGAGTAAAGAAACTGATTGCACAAAAGATGGTAAAGAGATAGCGGAGAGAGAGGAACCTGGGTTCAGCTCAGTGAAGGCAAACACATAGGACTCTTTTAGAGGGACATAGACTGTGTGACAGTCATCACTCCTCCCCTGCCAGGGCAGTCAGAGCTCCGAACAGATCACTGAGTCTCCACCCCTGTTCCCACTCACAAGTTGGCAAACAGCATAGAGGGACTTAGTATCCAACTTCTATGAATGCATAGGATCACTGACCAGTCTGAAAACCTTTCCTTCACCATCCACAGCACACATATTAATACTGATGTGTGTAATCTAATCTTATGTGTTGACCATAGCCCGAGGAAGTGTTTCAAATGGTGAAGTACAGGCAAATGCTTTGTATGCTAAGGGACAACTTAAGACCCTGCACACACGGTGGGGGGAACATCAAAAAGCTCCCTGCTATGTGCAAACAGAAGTAAAACTTCTGCTTATGACCTGCCATTGCTTCAAAGGATTTAACTTGGCTCTCTCAACTTCATCATGGGCACTCATGGAAATAGGACTCAGCATGAAGAGCAGGACTCAGCAAGGAGGTGACGCACCGAGAGAGATGAAAGCAAAGACACTCTGAGATCACAGGCACCGCACGAGGGTCGCATTCTCCGGAGCCTGCTGGAGGAAGCACAGCCTTACAAAGCTGTTGATGGTAAAGTCTGGGAGCAATTAAAATTTTACATACTGAGAATCTTTCATGAACTGCGATGAAGTTTCCAGTACATGAGAATGGTATTGCAACACAGACGAGATGAGAACCACTGGAAATCTGGAGGAGATTCAATATCACTTAGAAAGCAAAGAAAAAGGCAAGTACAGATTGGTAAATAACTAACGGAGATCTTTTCTCTGCTACATAACATATTTATTCATTTCTGATGTCAGGATTGAACAATTTATTTCATAATATATGTCATTTATTTCAAAACCTCTCTCTCTCTCTCTATATATATATATATATATGTGTGTGTGTGTGTATATATAATGCTCAACATTCTTTTCTGCACACCTATTTAACTGCATATGCATTTTTGAACACTGACTATGCAAACTCTTTTAGTAATGAAGCACTTTAAAGGAAACAAAGCTTGCAGCAGTAAGAGACTTAAGATATATATGTATATATGCATGTATATGAATATAATTTTTCTTCTCTCATAGTGGAGGTTTGATCTTTCTTAATACATCGTTCTTCTTACAGCACCAAATCCCCCCTGAAGGAACTCTTCCAAGTATTGCTATCAGTTGTCTGGATTAGACAGCCATACCTAGATTCCTTACTGGACTATAGCAGTCTAATTCTTTTTTAAAATATATTTTATTGATTATGCTATTACAGTTGTCCCATTTCCCCCCTTTGTTCCCCTCTGCCCTGCACACGCCCTCCTATCTGCATTCCCCCCACTTAGTTCATGTCCATGGGTCACACGGATAAATTCTTTGGCTTCTCCATTTCCTATACTATTCTTACCCTCCCCCTGTCTATTTTTTACCTACATTTATGCTACTTATTCCCTGTACCTTTCCCCCTATTCCCCCTCCCCTTCTTCACTGATAACCCTCCATGTGATCTCCATTTCTATGATTCTATTCCTGTTCTAGTTGTTTGCTTAGTTAAGTGTTTTGTTTTTGTTTTTTCTTAGGTTCAGTTGTTGATAGTTCTGAGTTTCTTGTCATTTTACTGTTCATATTTTTGCTTCTTTTTCTTAGATAAGTCCCTTTAACATTTCATATAATAAGGGCTTGGTGATGATGAACCTCTTTAACTTGACCTTATCTGGAAAGCACTTTATCTGCCCTTCCATCCTGAATGATAACTTTGCTGGATAAAGTATTCTTGGATGTAGGTCCTTGCCTTTCATGACTTGGAATACTTCTTTCCAGCCCCCTCTTGCCTGTAAGGTCTCTTTTGAGAAATCAGCTGATAGTCTTATGGGAACTTCTTTGTAGGTACCTATCTCCTTTTCTGTGACTGCTTTTAAGGTTCTCTCCTTATCTTTAATCTTGGCTAATGTAATTATGATGTGCCTAGGTGTGTTCCTCCTTGGGTCCAACTTCTTTGGGACTCTCTGAGCTTCCTGGACTTCCTGGAAATCTATTCCCTTTGCTGGATTGGGGAAGTTCTCCTTCATTATTTGTTCAAATAAATTTTCAACTTATAGTTCTTCCTCTTCTCCTTCTGGTACCCCATATGATTCAGATGTTGAAAAATTTGAAGTTGTCCTGGAGGTTCCTAAGCCTCTCCTCATTTTTTTGAATTCTTATTTTTTCATTCTGTTCTGGTTGGATGTTTATTTCTTCTTTCTGGTCCAAACCGTTGATTTGAGTCCCAGTTTCCTTCCTGTCCCTGTTGGTTCTCAGTGCATTTTCCTTTATTTTACTTTTCATAGTCTTCACTTTTTTCTCTATTTTGCAACTCTACTCGACCATTTCTAGGAGCATCCTGATTACCAGTGTTTTGAACTTGCATCTGATAGGTTGGCAATGTCTTCACTGCTTAGTTGTATTTTTTCTAGAGTTTTGATCTGTTCTGTCATTTGGACCTTTTTTTTTTTTTTTTTGGTCTCAGCATGCCTGTTACATAGTAAGGGGTGGAGCCTTAGGCACTCACCAGGGTGGGGCAACCCATGTTGCTGCGTTGTGGCTCCGTGTTGGGGAGGGGTCCAAGAGGGAACAATACCACTTGCTCAGCTCTCAGCTGGCTTTCAGTCACTTCCTCCACTACCCACAAGCATTTGGGCCCTTCTGGTGCTGATTCCCAGGAGGGTGGGTTTATGTATGTTCTGGGATCCTATGGGTCTCTCCAACAAACTCTCCTGCGAGGCTGGGAGTTTCTCTTTCCACCTTAACCCCCACAGGTATTTTCAGTCAGAGGTTTTGAGGTTTTGTTTCCCCTAGCTGGAACCTGGTGTTGCTCAGTCTGTCTCCCTCCCCAGTTTTTTTTTTTTCCTGGTTTATCTACATGCAAATGTAGGAGCACCTGCTCCGCCAGCTGCCACCTTAACTGTCTGGGTCCTCCAGATGCCATGTTTCCACGAGTCCTCTGCCCCAGCTGCCCATCTCTGCCCTTGCTACCAGTCTGGATGAATGTTTCTTCTTTAACTCCTTGTTTGTCAGACTTCCATACAGTTCAATTTTCTGTCAGTTCTGGTTGTTTTTTGTTTTTAAATTTGTTGTTGTCTTTCTTTTGGTTGTGTGAGGAGGCACAGTGTGTCTACCTACACCTCCATCCTAGCCAAGGTTCTGCAGTCAAATTCTGACACCGGCATATAACGAAGTGTACATCATTCTTTGGCGAGAAGGTCTAGGTGTGTGCTAGTTTCACACTGCTGATATAACACATTACCACAGACCTAGTGGCATAAAACAATATACACACCGAGGCGTCAGCAAGGCTGCATTCCCTTCTGAAGCCTCTGAACAAAATTTCTTTTCCTTGAGTTTTCTTGCTTTTCGAGGCCGCCTTCACTCCTGGGCCCCCAGCCCTCTTCCTTCGTCTTCAAAGCCAGCAAAGTCACTCTGAGTCCTTGTCATGCAGCCGCATCGCTGGTTCTCTTTCACTGTTGAGGGCCTTTGATTGCATTGGCCCCACCTAGCAATCCAGAAGAGTCTTCCTATGTTAAGGTCAGTTGATCAATACTCTTAATTCCCTTTTGCCATGTAATACACCATATTCACAGATTCTAGGGCATAGGATGCAGAAATCATTTTGGAAGCCAAAATGCCATAAAGTATTTTTACATTTTATACTTTCATGAGCTTCAAATACATGAAAATTATACAGGCAACTTCTTCATTATCAATCTAATTGATATCTTTCATATTTGTAAGACTGGTAAGTGAGATTCCTTCAAATGGAAGATATGATATCAGGACTCTCTGGATCAAATAAAAGATTTTGTTGTCTCTTTATTTCTACTCCAGGTCATCCAGTGTTAATTGCCCTTTAAAAAACAATATAACTTATTTTAATTAGTTGAATACATGTTCAAGATTCATAAATCACATTCTGAAAAGTAAAACATAATGTTTGTGGAAGATGATGTTTGATAAAGATAGTATCTGAACACTTTTTCTCATCTGACATATTACATTTGATAAGTTAAGTCATAAAAGACAGTATAAAAGTTAACTTAATAACAAATAATTTTTTAAATTCCCTTTTATAAGCATACTATCACTCTCATACAAAAGAAGAAAGATTCTTTATGTCTTCATTTAGTCAGAAAGTGTACATCGGGGTAATTTCCAGCATAGAATAGACAAACAGAATAGTTGTTCATCAAAAATCCTGAGAGAAAAGCAGCTCATTAAAACTATCACATTAATTGATTCATAAATTACACTTAACATTCTTTTCTGCAAATCTATTTAATTCCATGTGCATTTTGAACACTGACTCTGCAAAACCTTTTAGTAATTAAGCACTTTGGAGGAATCAAAGCTCACAGGCAGTAAGAGAAGTGAAATATACAAATGACTCCATTATGAACCAGCTGTGATACATACAATGACAGAAATGAGAATGCCATTAGAACACCTGCTCTTTGAAGACGGAAACTTTCCTACCTCCCCAAAGACAGATACATGTTCAGTAACATGAATGAATGTGCTATGAGAATATATAAAATGAAAGACAAAATTTCATGAAACATCAGGGGGGAACCTTATGATCTCCAAAAGTTTCAAGACTTAAGCACTTAGAGATTTGATAATCACGTCATTGAAATGGGTTTCATGTCTCACCCCTGACTTATAAAAATGTTATTATCCTTCTTTAACACTAGGTGGCACTACAAATACAGGCATCAGCATTGACATTGTTTAGATTTGGGATTCACTTTAGGCCTGAGTTAGGCTGAGCTAGAGGAAGAAAAACACTGGGGTAATACAGAAGGGAATTTTGTGCAAGAACAGAAATTCTATCTAATACTTGGGGTTTATTCAATATTTTTTTGATTAAACTTAGCATTATATTTTCTGAAGACTTTGTTTGCCATACAGATCTTATTTTGCTTTTAATATGTAGTAATGGGGGGGGGGTGTTTCAGCTCAAATTCTTATTCAAACATCTAATACAATTAAATATTTAATCAAGTTGCCTTGAACATGCTAAACTACAATGACAAGTTTAATGCAGCTGGATTATCTCAAATGTTTAATTGCCTAAGTATACAGATTTTATTTGAAATACCCAAACAAGATCTAACAACATTTATTAACTTATAAAATAAAATAAATCAAACTTACAAATATAGCAGTTCATTTTTTTTAAAGTATTTCAAACAGTTCGAGACCCAGACCACACACGGCGTTGTAATGACTCCTTATTCACTGCGATGCTGCTGAGGGCTCTTTAGTATGATCACACTTTTGACTGTCCTGCAAATACGAACTTTCTAAACTTCTGCCTTTTCCTCTGAAATTAACGAGCTATTTAAATTTATGTGATTGCCCTCCAGCATCTCCCCCCCACCCAGGTAATCAATCCCCTAAATTCCAAGGGGAATTTAAGTCCTCAGGTTTATCATTCCTTTTCTGTAATCATTATGTGATACCCTCATATCACCTATGAGGCCAGGGTGTGCTGATGGAATTCAGAACCTCTTTCTTGGGCTGAGGTTACATCTCTTTCCTCTTTCATAATTTATGCGTCTCAGTCACCCCTCCTTTATTATCATTTCATTGACACCAACCTGGAGCTTCCTCTTCATCCTAAAGTGAGAAGAGTGACTTTGTCTGAAACCGAGTTCCCGACCTGAGACACTGGAGTCAAGATGTGCAGGTTGGAACCTTTGATCAGAATTGTGTCAGACATCATCTTAGCAGCTGGCTGTGGCATATGATGACAGCCAAAGGAATTCCTCTAACTTTCAACTCACTTCTGCTTTTATTTTCATGTTGTCTCTTTGCCCACCATGGCCAGAAGAATCAGACACAGTCAGATATCACAATCAGCCGATTCCTCAGTTTGCACAGAAGAAATTTTACGGTTCCTGCATTGACTTGCCCAAGGTCAAATAGCTGGCCAAGGGCAGAACTGAGACTATGACCCAGGGATCATTCTCTCTCTCTGCAGCTCTACTGTAGTGATGTGAGTTTATGACGGCAGCAACCTTGACTTACGCAGTTATAGAATGTAGGGACTTATTTTGTAAAAAATGAAAGAAAGAGAAGGTCCCTTTGTATCAAGAAAGCAAAGTTTTCCAAGGAGCCCCATGTAACCAACTTCCCCTCTGTCTCTCTCCACTCTCATGCCACCACCGTTAGGCAGAATGCTACCAGGGAGAAGAGGATTGTGGGTAAGTGCTGGCCTTGACAACACACTGATGGTGAATTACCAAAATCTTTGTGGCTTGGAAAAAGAGTGGTCAAGGGATAAAAATTTAATAACAAACCCTGGAAAGTATAAACCCATTATATCCTCCAGATTCCAGAGCCAGAAAATACTCCAGGGGCAGCCATCCTCCGGAGCACCGTGCCAAGTTGGCAAGAAAGCTATACCCACAAAGTGGGACAGTCTGTGTCTGTCTGTGTCACAGGGATCAGTTGTGAGGTAGGCACACTTTGTCTTGGAAATCCTTCAGAAATGAATCAAGTTAAGTTTAATTCTCCATAAGCTACATGTAGTAAATTTCTACTTCAAGTTTTGGGAGAAATCTTTAGTTTTTGTTGACCGCTGGGTACAATAGCTGTGTTTCATTCACGCACACTTTTGTATGAAAACAATACACACCTGTAAAACTGTAAGTACACTCAAGTGTTTGCAGTGCTGACTAGCACTTGTGCACCAGACATTGCTCACTCCTCACCTGTTTTCTTTCTTCTCCTTAAACTGAACCTCATTATCACAGTTGTCATCGTAGTTTTACCCTCTCAGACTCAATTTGGGGTGGGCAAGTGACTCATTTTTGACTAAAGACTGAGCCATTGAATGAAACCTCTCAAATGAAAAAAAAAGGATTTTTTAATTGTGAAGTGTAATTGAATAAAATAAAAACACATAATTTGTACATCCAGTTAATACATAATTATGAAGCAAGCACCTGGGCAGCCATACCTGTCAATTTTCAAAATGTTGATGGAATCATGTTCTTTCATGTAGCTTTAATTTATATCTTTCCCACTGTTGCAAGATGTTCTGTTGTACGACTATACCCCGATTTGTTTGCTTACTTTGTCAACGTCTACTTGTTTCTCATTTTGCTTCTTTTCTTTTTAATCTTATTTGCTTATTTGTTTATTTATTTATTTTTAGAGAGGGGAGGGAGGGAGAGAAACATCAATGTATGGTTGTCTCTCATGTGCCCCCTACTAGAGACATGGCCTGCAACCCAGCCATGTGCCCTGACTGGGAATCGAACCAGTGACCCTTTGGTTCATAGGTCAGCACTCAGTCCACTGAGCCACACCAGCCAGGGCTCTCATTTTGCTTCTTCTTACATATTTCTATGCTTATGTCTTGCTGCATAGAAATCATGTGTACTGATTAACTCCTGTGTTATATACCCAAGAGTGGAATTGTTGGATTAAGGATTAATCTTTAATGTGTAATTGCTGGATCCTTAATTAGATGATACCAACTTCCATACTGTTTGGCAGTGGTTGTCAGCAGTATTGATGATAGTTCTCACTGCTCTGATTCTCACCATTAATTGGTGATATTGTGCTATTGCTGATCTAGCTGATGTGTAGAAATAGATGGTAATTATTTTACTTTTCCTAAGTACTTGTTCGATCACATTTTCCTAGTTTTACTGACCACATATTAGTTTGCTAGGGCTATTGTAACAAGGTTCCACCCACTGGACAACTTAAAGAGGAACTGACCACCTCATGGTGCTGGAGGCTGGAAGTCAGGTCAAGGATCAGCGAGGATGGCTCTGTCTGAGGGTTCCTGTGAGGGACAATCTGTCCCAAGACTCTCTCCTCTATGGTGGTTCCCTGGCAAATTTTTGTCTGATTTCTTGCTACTTTAAAAGGAAGTTTAAAACCAAAATTAAGATATTATCCTAGGAGCTCCAAAGAGCAAAATAATTTACATAAAAATGGCATTGAAGATTCCTAGAAACAGCTTTTGCATTATTTAAACATCATGATATTAAAACATTTACTTAAGAATGCAAGGATCTCTTCCTGTGCCAGGAATGAAAGGATTTTCTATCAGTCCCAGAGGGTTAGATTTTTGGCCCCATCAGAGAGAAGATTCCAGAGAAGTGGAGGATGATTTGTGCCTAATTCCCAAAGCAACCAGTCACTTGCTGAATGACTGCACCACTAAGCAGGAGACTTTGCACCAATTTTTCCTCTTTAATCGTTCCCGTGACCTGCCAGCAGAGAGCCACAGAAAAGAACTCACAAACATGTATTAATTTTCCTTTTGTCTGAGTCCTCTGGTTACTGCAAACTGATATGCTAGCTGAGTTTGACCTAATGAATAAGTATAGGCTCCAATAATCAAAATCGACTTCCCAGTCAGTATAGAATCATCTCTGATAGGAGTCACTTTTCTTAAAATGCACTTTCTCTCCTAGAATGGGAAATTATTAGACCTATTTTTTCTATTTTATTGAATATATTGGGATGACATTAGTTAATAAAAGTATATAGGTTTCAGGTATATAATTCTATAATTCATCATCTGTGTATTGTATTGTGTGTTCACCATCTCAAGTTGTCTCCTTCCAAGGGCTAATTTTATATGTAGGTTTAGTAACAACAAAACTTATTTATCTGTTCATTCATTTAAAAATTCATTGTCTGTTTCTTTTCTGCCAGGCATTGTTCTCATTGCTTTGGATTTTATTTCCCAATATAGAGGTGACTCACTTCAGCTATTTCAAGCACTTACTCAAATTTCACTTTCCCACTGAGACATTCCCTAAATCTTTGTACATTGCAAGCTACCTTGCTTCTGATTCCCTCTTCCTCCTCCATGTTTTATTTTTAAATGTCACCTATTGCTTAATATGTTTGGTTATTACTTTTTTGAAATAGAGTGTTTGTTGCTTGAAGAAATACATGCTTATATGTTTTGGTATTGCTGTATCCCAAAAGTAAGTGTGTGTGTGTGTGTGTGTGTGTGTGTGTGTGTGTGTGTGTGTGTGTAATAGATCCTATACAATGTTGTAGTTTACTGTAAGGGTCTTAGATTTTAACCTACTGAGAAGAAGAGCCACTGGAGAGCTTTGACGAAGGAGTGATATGATCTGAGCTATGTTTTAAGTCGTTGCTATGACTGCCTTTCTGAGAATGAGATGAGCAGAGTCAAAGGCTAGAAGGCTAGGAAAATACTTTAAGGAGAGAGATGATGGTGGTTTGTGCCAAAGTGATGACAATGGACGTGGTTCTGAAGGCAGTACCAACAGGATTGGCTGTGGGGTATGGGACAGAAGAGCTGGCAATGGGGCCTAAGATAGAGGAGTCAAGGATGACCAGAATTTTGTCTCGTGCAAGTGGAAATACAGAGTTGCTGTTAACCAAGATAAGAAAAGGTTCTAGAACTCAAGGCTTTGGTTGCTCTAAGGATAAAAATGGGGGAGAAGAAGATCTGCCAGAGAAAATACAGCCAGTGATTTAGGGAGGGAAACAAGCATGTGTGTTCTGCAAGCCAAATGAAGAAAGTGTTTCGAGGAAGATGGAGTAGTCTGAATAGTGTCACTTGCTTCTGGAGGGCTGAGTATGCTGAGAATTGGCCTCTGTTTTGATTTAGGAATATGGAGGTTGTTGAGAGAAGATTTAGAAGAAAGAGAGGAAATAGACTCCAAGAGAAAAAAGAATGCCTTGGGAAGTCTTGAGAAAAAAATGAAGCATGGAAATATTTTATGTGTAGACTATTTAACAATCTTCAAAGTAATTTCTCACTTCTTTTTTTCCTTTTGAAACTCTGCATAAGATTTTTCACTTCATAATAAAAAAATTAACCCTCAGGAAGGTGAAGTGTCTCAGATATTATTATGCAGCCAGCAGGTGACAAGAGCTGGGGACAAAGTCCAGCTTAGACTCCCAGTCCAGAGTGCCTTAGAGTGCACACTGCAGATTCTATCCTCAGTGAGGAAGGGTTCCGCCTGCTTGATGGATCTGCTTGGTGTCGTGTTCAGCTGGGTTCATGGTGCAGCTCAGTCCACTATCAGATGTTTGACAGACTGATGAAGTGATTTGTTTGTTCAGCTCCAGGAAACTTGTGGGTGTTCAATACATATTAATTCATTGACTGAGTCTCAGAAGAGAGTGATACATCCAGCATGGTTTCTTTATCAAAGAATATAATCACAATTCACACATTATCATTATAATCACATATTTACTCTTCAGACTAAGATCCTTTTGATTTTCTCAGTGACAACTGGGGACCTCATTTCCATTGATGCTAGTGGTGTAGAATCACCCAAAGGGCTATTATTGCCATAACTAGCATATAAATTAACTTAATGTTTATGGCAGGCAGAGGAAGTTATTCAAACACATAATATTCTTCCTTGGCTCCATGCAATTTCTTTTTACAGGAAATTAGTTAAGTCCAAATTAATGGCCACCAGATATGGAAAGGATGTGTGCCAGAGATATGTGTAAATGTGCATTTATGTTCTTATCCTGCAGACGAGGTGCTTCTGAGAGTCTATCCGACCACCAAGTGAAATTGCTGACCAGGTTTCTGTGCTGCTCTACTCCAGCATGGACAGAGGAAGCAATAAACCCCTGGAACAAGGGGGTCAGTAACACAGGAACAATGTTTAAAAATGTTAAATGATAATGCTATAGAAAAATGAGTGGAATTATCCCCCAATCAGACACACACACACACACACACACACAGAGTCTCTCTTTCCCGTGTCCTCCCTTTTGCACTGCTGTCTCTGTCTTCCCTGATTTCTAGAATCTTTCAACTGTATTAAGTATTTATAGTTTTACTGTAATATATCTCTAAACACTAAACTGAATAATAGAATACAAAATAAGTTCTGAACTTAAGAGAATTTCAAATGTATTCTCTATTTTCTATGCTTTAATTTCAACCAAACATTTAACCAAGTGGACAAGAAATCCAGCTATAAGAACCCAAATGTTCCTGGGTCTTGTTTTATTATCTTGTAGACAGATAAATTAACATACTTTCTCCCTGGGGACGAGAAGACTCTCAACATATTAACCTGAAGCCAAATGCGGTTGAAGGAAAGGCAATCCCTTAGTTCATCCTTACTTCACAAAGCATTTTCTCGTTGGTACGTATTGACCACTGCTATCAAACTGAGATAAACCCAGCTGATTTTAATTTACTTCTCCTTATTTTTTAATTGGAAGGAGAGTTTCCAACAGATTGCTCTTAGAAAAATGTGTAACACCATCATATAAACATTTTATTCCTTGTTTCTCTTAGTGCTTGCTTTTTCTAATGCAAGCGGATTCACTAATTTCTCAGAACAACTTTTTTAAAGAAAGAAGTCTTATATAACCTGTAAAGTGCTCGATGTAAACAAATGGGAATGCAATTTTATTATAAACTGTAAAGAAATTTAGGCACAAACAATAGTGCATGAAAATTTCATTAAGGATCATAATCTATTTGGGGGCACAAGAGCATAGTCTAGGAACCGTAATATATGTTCATTTAAGTTTAAATTGCATTCCGAGCAGCACATTTGGAGGAAGCAGTGGTGGCTGGCAGTCTGGGGACGAGTAAATTGGCCAGGTGGGAGGGGAGAGGAGTAGGTACACAGAGTCGATTGGTGTGGGAAAGAGAACATCAGTGGGAGGGAGAACCAGTTATCGGCCAAGAGAATCAAAGTTGTAGAGTTGAGTATTTATGTGCTTATTTTATCATCTACCTCTTTATAGGATAAATTTCAGGCAGTTTACAGAGAATATATAATATATACTTATATATGATTCTTGAGCTGTTTCTGTAAGAAGACAAGTGTCTTTCTCTTCCTTCCTCTATTCCTCTCCTATTTCCTCCCTCCCTGCTCCCATCCTCCCCTCTCCTCCTCTCCTCAGCTCTCTCCCTTCCCCCTCTTTCCCTCACCACCACAGACCACTACTTTGGGGAAAAAAAACAAGAATGAATTACCAGAAAAATGAAATATAAAGAAAACACCAAAGCAAGCCTCTTCCTTTTTAAGCAAGGTGAGTTCACTGATTACTTGTCAAATTGCTCTCAATTCTAAACACTTACTCTCAGTGTTGGTACTTTTCCTGTCATGGACCATGCTAGCACTGGACCAATAGTAGCACTGTACTATTCAAACATTTGTTAAAACAAACAGAACAAAGCAAGCAAAAACATAATGAGTGCAGCACCTACAAAGCCATATATTAGAATAGGAAGCGCTCCTGTTGAGTTTGCTCTCATACTTGGTCCTGGGCACCATTTATATTTATTTAGATCCTTGCACATTAAATGTAGTAGGGTCACTATTTTCTGGTTTCTAAGCGACAGAAACATAAGTAAACTGGCTTCAGTTGGAAAGGTATTAATTTACATAAATCCTAGAAGGACTGATATTGGAACTGATTCCAGAGATTCTTGGAACCTGATAATGTGGGCATTGCACAACCTCCATATTCCTGTCTTCATCCTTCCTACACGATAGGGGTGGGGAAGCAGGTGCAAGGAGACCCTGGCAATTCAGATCTGGTTAAATGAGAGCTTCACCAGTGTTTGGCCCTGTGCTATGAAATAAGGGTATAATAAATTAGAGGAAAGGGCATGTGAGAGCCTCCACAGCCCCCTATCATTTCCAGTTTCTGAAACGTGAGGACTTTGGACCTCACAGCCCCCTGTAGAGGTCCTAGGGGTTTGGAGAAGGGATGGAATTATAGGTTTGTCAGGGGTTGGGTGTGGAACAAGAGTTGTGTGTGTCATACCAGTACAGTGAGGGGCTGCTGCAGCAGGGTGTTGGCTGTCTGACATGGCTGAATGTGACAAGGGACTGCCAGTGTCCAGGAGAGTGCTACCACTTGTCCCCTGCAGGTCACGGACAATCAGCTAGGACATCAGTTACCAAGCAAACAAGGAGATGGCTGTGGCCTTGCAGAGGTAGTCATAGAGGTAAGCACTCTGTCACCCTTCTTTTCCTTAATGCAGATCCAGAGAGGAAAGAGTCGAGAAAAGCAGGAGGCCCTTCATGCACAGCCACACGAACTGCAAGTGCCATGTGGGCTCATGGTGGGTGGGGAGAACAGCCTAACTGGGTAAAAGTATTCAAATGAACAGGACTGAGTCTTAGAAGCTGAATGAGATGTTGTGATTAAAAACTGACTGAAAACTTCGGGAATTGGGCCGAGATATCGCCCAAGGTGCTACCTAACAGGAAACAGTGGTTCAGCAACTATTGGGAGAAGCAAAACCTGCTTTATGTTTAGACTGTAGGAGTTGAGACACCTTAATAAAATGGTTGCATAACTAATCACCATGGCTGCTATGTTGAAAGATTGAGAAAGGACCGCCAAAGATGTGGAGAGGCCCAGCAGGGACATATTTTTGTGTGTTCTGGGTGAAATCTGATTATGTCCCAGACAAGAGTTATAACAATAGTTATGGGCATATGAGAATGAATTTGTTGTGTATTTTGCAGACAGAATCAGCAAGACTTGCTAATGTATTAGATGGGCATGATGGTAGCAGCAGGGGTCCTTTTTGGTTTTCCGGTGTGAGGGGCACGAGGGTGATAAAGCCTTGTAAAGAGGTGGGGAATGCTGGAGGGAGAATCTAATCAGTGTGTGAGGTGCAACAGTCAGGTTTCAGACCTGCTGAGAGAGATGCCCACAAGCATCTGAGTGTAGGTATAGAGTGTTCAGTTCCATATTGGATTCTAGAGCTCAGGCATCTCCACCTCTGAGTGTATCATAAATCTGCAGCCCTAGTTTGGGAGGATCTGCACCCACTTGGATAAAAGTAGAAAGCAGCTTTATACTTTCTTCAGCCTGTGTTTCTTAACTCCTTTCTGTTGAATTGTTCTTTCCCTCCACCTGCATGGGAAAATCTCATTTTTTTTTCAGACTAGTATCAGGCAACATAAAAATTCATTATAGTTTTTGAACTATTAAAGTTCTAGACACTCATCCAATTTAATAGCTCTGGTCTCCCCAATCTATCCCACATTTGGACTCTGAGCCCCATAGTGGGGCTGCCCTCAATTCTTCCAGTAACATATAGATTGTTCTGGGTCTCTGAGGGATTCCAAGGGTCTCAGGGAACAGAGGAGACATAACTGGTATTATTAAAATGAGGCTGTGGTGCCCTCTAGGTCAGGCAAAAGTGAATGGCTGGTATACTCTGAGTCAGTTCCTACAGAGGTCAGCCCACGCATGGCAGAAAGTCTTCCTGAGAAGGACCTGTTTCAAGACAGCCCGTGAGTCCCCATTTGACACCTAGAAAGCGTACATCTTTAGTCCAATGTGTATTTTCTAGGAGTCAAATGTGGATTTCATAAACTATCTTCTCTCACGTTCATCTTGCCATGACATCTAAGAAGTCTTCTCCTGTCATTGCAGACTTCTTGGAGCCTGTAGTCTTTCCCTCATGTTACTTCTAAATGTAGTCAGTCTCCTGATTCTACAAAACAACTTGCAACTCACCCTACCACACCCTCTTTTTCTCACCTTCTCTGGAGTTCTTTATGTGCCCTTCAAGGGAGTCTTATACTAGTCCTTGTTTGTTTTGAAAGCCCTCTAGCTAAATACTAGATGGTTGTCACAGATCCTCACTCAAATGGTTTAAAATGACAAAGCAATGTCCCAGATCCTTGT
>PVKM010014222.1:0-29281 GCA_004027735.1 Carollia perspicillata
AGCCAGCTTCATCATTTGAGAAAGAAGCAACTTTGAAAGCAGTAATAACACGAACAGCAACATCTAGAAAGCAAATACAACACCAGGCTGTGATCTCCTATAGTGAAAAAAATAAGTACATCATTTCTGAACAGTCACGAAAGTATGGACTAGATATAATCTAGAAGAGTGCTCAGGGAACAGAGAGGCTTGCGCCTCTCATGTTGAGGGGAGACGCTGTCGCTGAGACCCGAGTCTTTGTGACCGATGCACCGTGAGCACACTCCAAGCTTCTGGCTGCTTGCAGCATTGGTGGTGCAGCTTTGAGCTCTGGACCTTTAAGACACAGGACAGCACACCAGGAGGGCTTCTTTTATTCTGTCTGCAGAATTACTTTAAAGGTTTGGTCTATGCTGACAGCCCTCTTCCTGCCTTAAACTGAATGTGATTAAGGATACCTCTTTTAAATCTCACTGCCTTCCAGTTTAATTTTGAGGAACAAGGTGATGCTATCTTTTATTTATAACAATAGGAATCAAACTCTAGTGTTGAAGATCTTTGTAATACCTCCAACTTGTTCAATGAGGTCAGTTTGTCGCTAATACGGTGGTACTCTTCCCCACTCCCTGTAACTCAGGCTCTGTAAGGCTCCTGGGTAAACAAAAGCAAAAATGGAGATCTGACTGGTGCCTAGAACCTTGGTGGAGTAACTGTGAACTGGAGAACAACAGATCAGGCTGATTTTAGGCATAACTCAAAGAAGAAACGTTTTAGATTGAGTTCGTAGGTGACCTCCTGAGCCATGAAGACAAGGTTTCCTAGTCTCCTCATTTCCCTCATCCTTACTCCAGTTTCCATAACAACGCACATCCCTTGAGAGCTGGAGTGACTAATAAGGAGGCCTTTTCAGCTGGCTTCTGATGTTTGCTTTTCAGGGAACCTTTGCTCTTGTTGATGCTCTGCGGTCTACGACACTGGCAATTAAATTTAGTGACCAACTATCCCAGGTTCCCCAGTGCCTAATGCAATAATAATATTTTAAGTTTCTGGGGTTGCGACTGCAGTATTAATAACCATCAATAGAAACATTCTCACTGTCATTGGATGTGTGTAGGGCAGAAGAAAAACAGGCCTTTTATCAGCTTATTTCAACCGTAGAAAGAAGAAAAACAACCTTATTTGTCTTCTCGATGTAAGAAATGATCGTAAATGTTCGAAAGGGATTTCTGTAGTGTTTTATCTGAGAGAACAATGATTTCAAAACCCTCACAGTTTATCAGTTTCTTGATTAGGACAGAGAAAAGGTGCAAAATGTGAGTACTTTAGCTTTCTGACTTTTAGAATGAGTCACTCATTTTTTATGTTAATATTAGGACCTGGAGATGTCAACATTCATAGTTTCACCGATTTATCATCTGCTTTACATGTTGTTTACATAGAGTGACGTGAAATTTAGTGCTCAGTGACATACGTGAGATCTCGATCTTATCATTACGTCATAGTTTTTCAGTTGCTCTTTAACACCTCCAGTGTCACTTGTCTTCTTTATCCAGCTCTGTTCTCAAATCTCCTCTGAACGATCATTTGAAATTGACGGAGGACTGACTGAATCATCCCCGCCTGTAAGAGAGATCAAGGAATGGTAGAAGCTGGTTTGGATTTCTCTATGTAATTTCAATAGATAGCATTTATACGTGGCATAAATTGTACTTCCGGTCACTTAATGTTTAATTTATCTATCAAATCTATATTCCTTTATTTTAATAGCATTACTGAAGTAAAATTTATATACCATAAAATTTACCTTTTTTAAATATAAACTGAATAATGTTAGTAAATTTATAGAATGGTGTAATCATCACTATAATCCGGTTTTAGAGCATTTTTACCAAACTAAAAAGATGCCTTGTGCCACTTTGTGGTGAATTCCTGCCCGCACCCCCAGCATCTGTGCGCTCCGCTGTCCGTTTCCAGAGTAGTCACTGAGCTGCCGCCCATTTTGACAGTTTTCCTGTTCCAAACATGATGTATGTCGTATTTTTTACTTTTTGCGTAATTTTTGAGCATATGGTACAATAGCATGGATCAGTAGTTAGTTTTTTTAAATTACTGCTGAACGGTATTCCAGAGTGGACATACGTGGTCCCTCATTCATTCTCTAGTTGGTAGATGTTTGAATTGTTGCCAGTGTTCAGTTGCCACGGTTGTCATACTGCTATGACCGTTCGTATATGAGCTTTCGTGTGAACCTGTTTTTGTTTCCCTGAGGTAGGGATAAAATTGTGGGGTCGTACGGTAAGTTTATTGTTTTACTTCTTAACAAACTGCCAAACTGTTTCCCAAAGTGGCTGTAGTTTTCAGTATACTAGTCTTGTACTTCTTTTGTTAAATTTATATTCCTAAATATTTTATTCTTTTTTTGATGCGATTGTGAATAGGATTGATTTCTAATATCCCTTTCTGATTGGACATTGTTAATGTACTAATACAGTGAATTATCACTTACTCTTGTATTTTGTGAACCTGCTGATTTTGTTTATTCTAGCAGTGTTTCTGTGAATTCCTTAGGATTTTGTATGGATTTTAGTATCTATAGATAAGAAAATTTTATAGTTCTACTTTTTGCTTGTTTATGTCTTCCTATTATTAGTACTATTATTAGCGTTATCGCGTTAGCTGGAACCTCCAGTGCTACGTTCAATGGAAGCGGTGACCGCAGACTAACAGCGACAGTCTTGCCGTGGGCCCAGACACGGAGGGAAGGGCAGGTCTAGTTTCCTGTAGCAGCAGATTTTCTTGAATGCTCTTTATCAAGTTGGAGGAGGTTCCCTTCTTTTCCTACTTGGGTGCGAGTTTAAATTATGAACGTGTTGAATTGTTATCAGATGCCTTTTCTGCATTTATTGAGATGGTAGTGTGATTTTTGTCCCTTGTCTGATACAGTGCTCCCCAACCTTTTTGGTACCAGGGACTGGTTTCACGGAAGACAATTTTTCCATGGACCGGGGGTCAGGGGAGACAGGGGGAGCTAGGAGGTGGAGGTTAGGTGCAGCTTTGCTTGCCTGCCACTGGCCTCCTGCTGTGTGACCCTGTTCCTAACAGGCCTGTACCTGTACTGGTACTTGGCCTGGCAGTTGGGGAACCCTGGCCTAATAGGCATATTACATTAATCGATCTTGAGATGTTGGAACAGCTTTATAATTCTGGGGCGAATCCTACCTGGTCATGGTATATAATCATCATTACATAGTACCGGATTCGGTATGCTAATATTTTGTAGAGAAATTTTTACTTCTGTGTTCATACTAGCCTGTAATGTATTTTCTTGTGTGTGTCTTTGTTTGGATTTGGTAATACTAACCTCATGGAATAAATTTTATAGAGGAATTAATGAACAAATATTATATCTTTCTTTTCTAGAACCAGATTTAGTAATTGAATCAGTTATTATACTTTCAACTCCAACATTTTAGTGAAAAATAAATTTCTTTGTATTGAAATTATCTATTTAATATGTCATCGTCATCATCATAATTTCCTTTAATTCTTTTTTTAATAGGATTTCTAAAAAGATTTATTTATTTATTTATCTTTAGAGGGGAAGGGAAAGAGAGAGGGAGAGAAATATCAATGTTTGGTTGCCTCTCATGTGTCCTCTGCTGGGAACAAGCCTGCAACCCAGACATGTGCCCCAACTGGGAATCGAACTGTGATTGTTGGGTTTGCAGGCCCACACTCAGTCCACTGAGCTACACCAGCCTTTAATTCTTGAAACTTTTTTTTACATATTTATGATAGTTGTTTTGTAGTCTTTCTCTGTCAAGTGCAACATCTGGGCACCCTTAGAAGTGGTTCCAATTTCTTCTTTTTATTTCCTTCAGTAGGAATCAAACATTCCATTTTTTTCATATCTCATTAGATTTGTTGTTTAAAACTGGACATTTCTGATGTATTGCAGCCATTGTGGGTTCTGGATTTTTCCTCCTCTGGGTTTTTCTGTGGCGGCCACTTTATTTGTTTCGTAAGTGCCTGGGCTAATTCTGTGGAGTCTTTCTCTTCTTCAGTCGTGGACACTGATGTTTCTGCTCAGCATTTTGTTATTTTTTTTTCTCAGTTCTTGTTTTTGTGTTCAAATCTAGCTTCCTAGGGGTCACCATTGAGTTAGCATGATTTAGTCTTCAACCAATGATTGGCCAGAGGTTGTGTCTGTAGGGGAGAGAATGTTTTTCTTTATCTTTCTTAGGTTCTTGGCTGTGTTTCTGTAATAAAAAAGATTAACAAGAGAAAAAACAACAGGAGTTTATTATCAAGTATATACATGAGGAATTTATGGAAGAAAAACTCAAAGAGGTGATTTAGAATTCAGGCTTATATAGCATTTGTAAAGGAAATGACGGGACAAAGGAAAGCAATTTTAGGCTCCCGGGAGCCACAGATGTGGGAAGGTACATGTATGGGAAACTAATGGTAGTTAGAAGCTACCTGGCTGATAGAGTTTCGAGTTGGCTCCAGGGTGAACTTTTGTCTTTCCTCATAGAGAAGGGAGGATGAGCACTTTGAAAATGTGTGTCTTGCTCTTAGGAAAATAGGATGCCGGGAGGGAGCTTTTCTTGTATAAGATTCTCTTTCAAATGTTTTCGGTTCAAAATAATCATTGGGCCTTATATGAGCATATTTCAGGTGACATAATTTTTTATTTCCTCTATGTTTAAATATCTCAAGCAGTTGCTGTTTCCACCTGTTGCCATTGGGTCTCTGTGTGGTTTGGGGAATGCTTTCAAAATTCCATCCGTTTACAATCTTCCCTGACTTTTATCTGCTGCTCAGCTCTCCAGTTTGCCCTCCACACGTCTGCGTAGCCTCAGATTCAGCCAGGGCTGCTGCCTTCTCCCGGTTCTGTTTTCAGAAACGCGTGTAGTTCATTTTGAATTGTGCTGATCATTCAATGTGTATTAAATATCAGTGCAAATATTGAGACTGAAAAACATTGTCACATATTTATTGCAGCAACACAGTCCACACACATGCTTGGTTTGTAAAAGAGTCTCTCTGCACTGCTTCACCCTACAGCATGACATTTTTTAAGTTATATTTTATTGTTCTGCTATCAGAGTGGTCTCCATTCCCTCCCTTTGCCCCCTTCCACCCAGCATCCCTCACACCATAATTCAGGTCCATGGGTCATGTGTATAAGTTCTCTGGCTACTCCATTTCCTCTACTGTACTTGACATCCCCAAGGCTATTCTGTAAGTACTTATTTGTACTTCTTAATCCCCTCATCTCTTCACCCATTCCCGCAGTTTGAAATATTTCAAAGCTAATAAGGTCATTTATTTACTCTCTGTTAGAGAGAGTAAGCTTTATATTTTTTCATATTTTTTCAACTCTCTGCTTCTTTTTGGTTGAGATTTAAAATTAATCTTAGCTCCTTGGCCTCATCCAAATAAAAACTACCCTTTTCTGAACATATATTATCTGGCAGGCCCCATGCCAGGTGCTTTACAAGGATGATATCTAATTCTCGAAATAATCTTTCAAGCTAGGACTTGCTTTGCAGGTGGGAGAGCAGGCTTAGAGAGATGAGGGACTTAGGCACTCACTGTTTGTAGGTGGTAGGAACAGTTTTCAAATACAGAACTCTTGCTCCAAAGCTTGTATCCTTTTCATTACCCAATATGTATCCTCCCTGCCTACCATTCTATTAGCTCTTTGAAAGGATATTTGTCAATGTTTCCTATTTTATTTATTTTTGGTGCCTGCCTGCCTGCCTTCTTTTCTTCCTTCCTTCCTTCCTTCCATTTACCCTGCACCCTGCAATTCTGAAAGGGCTCATAATTGTTTGGCCCTGAGGTCCCTGCCAAAAGCAGGGACATGTAGCCCACCTAGGATGGCACAATCAGGAGCCTGACATGGACACTCAGGGTGTCCTGATTAGAATCAGGGGTGCTCTTTCGGCTGAATTTGCCTTTAGACAGTGAGCACTGTCTGGGAGAGCAGAGATTAGGCAAAATGCAAGAGATGTGATGACGTCGTTTAAACCCCTTAGCTGTCTGTGCCTGAGGCCTGTCCACTCCCCTGTAACGTTCAGAAAAAGTATCACCACATATTCCTGCTATTGCTTGAACCAGCTCCAGTTGGGTTTCTGATCCCTGCCACCAAGCCATCCTAATTGAGAATTCCTAACACATACTGGCTCTTATAGGACTTGCATAATATTGGGAGGCCTGTCAATAATAACTTTATCCCATGTGATGCTGTGTGGCCGTTACAGGTGACCGGCCCCCTCTCCGCACCCTGGAGCTCCAGTGACAGCGGCCACTTGCCTTTTCACTCAAATACATCAAATCGATGCTGAGCAGGTAGAGGTGCCTCGTCATCTTCCAGAGTTGGGAAAGGAAGTCTGGGGAGAGAGATGCAAATGACTTACCAATGATAAGCTCCTCTACGGTTCTGTTTAATTCGATGTGCTGAAGCTTCTGTTCTTGGTGTTGAATATTCATGTTGAGTGAGGAGTCCCAGAGGCTCCACAGCAGCATCGTTTTCTCCAATTTCAGAGAGAAGAGAAATGTGCTGTTTGCTGATAATGTACCTGAGGAGTGACAAAGGGGAGCGGCGGAGTCTTTTTTAACCATTCGCATTCTGGCAAGGCATTTTCATAAAAAGCTCACAATTCGGAAAATATGAAGGGCACTCTGAGGGCTTTGGTTTAATTCTTGGTAAGCTTGTTTTTAAATGAGGATACATGAAGTGCAAAAAAAAAAAAAGCCTAAGTAACCCATGTTTTAATAAACCCTGATTAAACTCAGCATGGGGTGAGTGCATTATTTCAAAGTCATTGACTTCTTGACTCAGTTTAAATTGCCATGAATTCCATTTGCACCAAGGGGTTAGCCACCCTCTCCCCTCAGTTACACAAACCGTCATGGGGTGGTGACAGGGTTGGAAGGAAAGTGAAGCCAGAACGAAATCCGTATTCGTGCAGATTGATAGAATTCCTTATCACTACTCACTGTTAGAATACAAAGACTTGCTATCTTTCTACTTGCTAGCATTTTTAGATGTTCTATAGGGAGATTTCTTAATAAATGCTATTCTTGGAGGAAGCAGGGTGAAAAACAGGAGAAAGTAAATGTGATTAGAATTAGAAAAATAAGCAGATCTCTTACCTGAGGCAATTGAAAAAGTTGTTTGGAGCCCTGGCTGGTGTGGCTCAGGGGATTGAGCACCGGCTTGTGAACCAAAGGGTCACTGGTTCGATTCCCAGTCAGGGCACATGCCTGGGTTGTGGTCCAGGTCCCCAGTAGGGGGCACACAAGAGGCAACCACACATTGATGTTTCTCTCCCTCTCTTCCTCCCTTCCCCTCTGTCTAAAAATAAAATAAATACAATCTTTAAAAAAAGTCATTTTGAGAGGGAATCTTAAAAAGTGAAATACCCACACTGAAATATTTGAGTTTAATGTAAAACATTTAAAAATATATTTATTTGCCAATCTTGCTAACATAATCTGAGGCCTTTCTTTGAAGGAAGCATCACTGATTAGAGAGTTCTGTATCATTTTTCTTGACTAAACTCCATTCAAGAAGTCGTGTCTCTCATATCCTGTTTCCGGGTTCCATTTCTTTAAAAAGTGTCAGAATTTAAAACTATCGGCGAAGCTTTCTGCTTTCAGACTCCTTGTAGACTTTTATGATTCCTCCATCTCAGGCACAATTCAATACGATTTTGAGATGCTACCCAATTCAATACGATTTTTGAGAGCCCTGTGCGAACTTCTTTTCAAAACGTTTGACTTGGGTTCCATAAGAAAACACTTTTCATTCTTTTTGAACTCATATTCCAGTGGTTCACATAACGGTTCATTAAATGCTTTCATTACCTTAACAAGTTTAGGTGGTACCAACAGGGAAGGAGAAAGCACACACAGTTGACTCTTGGTAAAAGTGCAACTCATCTGAGGGCCCATAATTGGGTAGAGTGCCAGCAAGTTCATCTCACCGTGGGTATTACTCCGTCTGGTGAGCTCATGAGAGGGAATGGAACAGGTCTGTTACTCTGGTGAAGAGTGTAAATGAAGGGTAACTAGAGACTTTCTGCAGTGACATATTCTCAGAGAAGGAACTGACCTGGACCTTGTCCTCATTAACAGATTGTCTTTTCTTTTTTTTTTAAGATTGCTGAGGTTTGCCTCAATGAGCAAGGAAAAAGAAAACCAAAAAAAAAAAAAAAAAAAAAAAAAAAAAAAAAAGAAAAGAAAGAAAAAAACACGTATACCCTTAAAAGTACACCCTCCTTCTGTGTTTGTTTGTTTTCCCAGAGCGGATTAGCCAATTAGGTGTGCAGCCTGGCTTCCAGGGTAGCCACCGGGAGTGGGATGGAAAGGTGACAGGTGGATTCCTGCTTCTGCTGAAACTTGTGCAGGTAAAAGACTAAAAAAGGCCAGACCACTGGGATGCAGGCTTTCGGAAATTCTGCTCTGAGACCTGACTCAATCCCAAAGACAATCTCTAGTGAGCTTATTAGCTCACAGATGTCATTGCCTTATTCCCTGTGGCCTTGTGGGGAGCAGTGCCATCGTGATAGACTGGAGAGTTCATGCTGCCCTTGACCGTGTGCTGTAAACAATGTATCCGGCACTCGGTCAGTCAAAATCCCATAGCCCTTGTTTGTAATCAGGTTCTAGCCCCACATCCCAGCAAAGGCCCCTGGAAAACGACAGGACTGCAGTCCTCAATCTTTGGCAGCTTGGAGTAAGCTGTAGCTCTCGATCTTCAGGGCCATCCTTTTCCCACTAAACCATGTTGTCATTAAAATTTATAAAAACCCTATTTTCATACATCACTGAACACTGGGGATGCAGTACAGTCCTAGTTTTTCATGAAAAATACTGCCTGGGTGTACTGGGGTCTTTGGCATTACTGCCGATGTCATCTACTGAGTATCTCTAGGCTGTAAGCTTAAAGGGGCACAGAGTAGAAAGCAGGAGGGGAAGGAATTAGCATTCACACTCTGCTAGATGCTGAGAGGGTGTGGCTGCTCTGTTTTATGCTGTGTGTGTGGACAGTCACCAGCGCTCACTAAGATGAACATTACAAGCTGCTGTCAGTATTCATACCACAGATGGAAACTCAAACGCACTTCCGTTTATCCTGCTTTTGGAGTGTTGCCTTTATAGGAAGAAATGATAAATTATGCAATTTCAGCCACACAGTACTCTGTAACTGAGGGACGAGGCTCTCCTGAGGCAAAGGGCAGGCTCCAGATGGACAGGCCTTGTTCTGGTGTGAGATCGGTGCCCGGAACTTTGCACTCTCCATGTTCTCCCCAAACACAAACAGGACAAGGGGTCTAAACCCAGAAGAAAAGCCTCTGGGATTAGTGAAAGGCTGCTGGCTTATGCTGTTAGCTTTGCACGTATGGTATTCGACAACATTATGGAGACAGAGCTGTTTCCTTTTAATAGGAATAAGAAAATTAGGATTTTTTTAATAGTTTTTTTCCCAAAGACTTCCTGACTCATTTCCATCCTCACATTCTTTTGAGTTGTAGCTCATACTCACCAATGGAATTTCTTAGGAAAAGAGTGAGAAATCTAGATTTGGTCCCATAGGTATAAAGCTATGATTAGAAATATTGGTGTATTTATTTATAGTACTACATTTTACATGTGCAACTATATATCAGCTAAGAATATTGGGCATAATTATATTTGTAGCTCTTTCTGCTGAAGTTCCTTATGACAGGTATTTAAAAATGCTACAGTGTTTACTTCTGATATTTATGGGGATGAACAAAAATAAATTGGTTAATGTTACAAAACCTATTGCACTGTCTGTGCTTTTGGTTTGTAGCATTGGAAGGTGGTGTAGATACACACATGAAACAAGAGATATTTTTATTTAGGTAAACAGAAGTGGTCTTATAACCACTAAACAGACTATTATGAATCTTCTCATGATGCCTTTTGTGAAAAATAAAAATTGTGCCCTAAATAATTGAAGAAATATTAATGATTCATGCAGATTAGATCCCTTGAGAAAATCAACTTGCCCTTTGAAACACACTCTCTCCTGATTGTCAAGTGCTTACATTTCTTTCAAACATTCCCTGTGCTTTTCCAATGACGTGTACTTTCTGCAGATTTGTGTATTTATTAATGACTCAGCAAACAGTGTACCAAAAGGTGACCACATTGCATATTACATAATGACAGTACTTCTTTTCAGAGCTAAGTCTTTCATATTCTCATTTAGCCATAGTGAAGTATAGGTAACTGTATGATGGATAAAGTTTAGGTTTGGTTTCTAAAAGCTTTCAATATTTGCAAGTTAATTTAATTTTATATTGTAAAAAAGAAGAGCTGGTCTGCTTTTAGGGTGAGTCTGGGTCTGCTAATTTGGAAAGAGACAGTAGCGCTCTAACCCTTAGAAACAGAATGACCGATTCCCAACAATTAATGTAAAGATAGTAGTTGTAGGTCTTGGCTCAGCCATCATTTTTGGATCAAATGTGAAAAATTTCCAGTTCTACATGTAAACATCAGATATTCTCAAAGAGAGTGAAGATGTCTTTGCCTTTAGCTGCTATTCTTAAGCTTTTGGATCCTGAGAATATGCTGGGTACACTTGTGCTCTATGGAAAAATCAGTGCAGCTTAAGACTGAGTGGTTTCATTATTTTATATTTTTTGTCAGCTCATCACAATGAGAAGTGCAAACCTCAATGGTTCTCAAGGGCTTAATGGACAGTCTGGTTCAACTCTTCCTATATCATGGATTTAGTGTGAACGTTGATCAAGTCTGACCCTGATCCAGGAACTGATGCTTCAGCATTCTAGGGACTAAAGTGGGGTGCCACGCACAGCCCATCAGCTTTTGGAGTCCATCCAGATGTGCACCCTTTCGGTGCGTTGTTTATTTCCACAGGCTTTGGAAACTTGAACATTTTATTTCAATGTCAAGCTTACTATAATTCAGGGACTCGTAAGTCAAATTATAGGGGAATGTTGAAAGAGATGTGGCCTTGTTGACCAAGGCCACAATCAACTGTCTCATCCTACAGCCAGGACTGGCTACAGTCGGAAGACAATGGTACATTGTTGAGTTGTGTTTGTAAGAGTAGGATATTCAAGTGGAAAAAAGCTTTCAGACTTTGCTCGGTTTTGATCAACTACATAACTGAATGTTGCTTTTTTTGTACCTTTCATTTCCAGCTAATTGAGTTAGAGCATCTCTGTAAGACTCTGGTGGTTCAGAGCCTGGGTCCAATTAAAATCTTCTAATAATGGGCTATCAGTAGCAAAACAGAATAACGACCCATTGTTCCTTCTTATCAAATGAAAAGTAGATTTTTAGGGTTTCTGAGGGCTGCTATAGAGGTACCACTTGATGTTACCACACCTAGGAGCCTGGATGTGTTTGTATTCACTTGTGCTGATTTCCCTTCTGTCACTACAGAAAGACGATCTCTTCTACTTACGACCAACATTGCCCTGGTCTACTGCATCTCATTTTCCTGTGCTTTTTCAAGAACATCATTCCAGCCATTCTCCTCCCTGAAATCGACTTTTCCATAATTTGGTGTCAGCAGAAGAGTATGATGGAATATTATCTACCACAGACAAATCTCTTGGTTATACTTCCTCCACTAGTTCCCATCCATCTCTTATTCACCCCGTGTCTTGGGACTGTGACCTTCACAGCTACTTTTCCAGCAGTCTGGCTTGTATTCTGCCCGTGCCCTGCTTTTTTCTTGATTGCAGTATTCCCAGTTTATTTCCTTGAAGCCCTGGCCCCATTAACTATCATTTCCTCCCCCCACCGTAGGTGACACAGGAAGGCTCAGGGGACTAGAAGCAGAAGAATGCCCTCCCTATCTAGGGTGAAGCTCCCCAGGAGACGTCTTTTCTTCTGGAGAGGCGGGCTCCTCAGGAGATGGCTCTGGGTGTATTCACATTGCTTCCTCTTCCTCTTCCTTGGTGGAGCCAAGAGAGGGTCTGTCTTAGATCTTCCTTGGGAGCACTTGGTGGGGTTCCTGGAGGTACAGCCCATGGAAGCATCTGCCCCCTTGACTGCAGTTTCTCTCTCTCACACTAGACCACACTCAGCCTCCAGAAGTCTGTCAAAATGACCATTTATAGTAGATCAAATTGCGTCCCCCTCCCCTGCCAAAAATTAAAAAAAAAGAAAAAGAAAGAAAAAGATGTGTTTAAGGCCTTGAGGTGTCCCAATGCTGATCAGCTCTTACGTGTGCTTTTTCAGGCCCACCCCTAGTCAATTACAAAGGCCTTTCCTGCCAAACCTCACGTGGAAAAGCCGGCTTCCCCTCACCAGACCTTGTGCACAGTCTTGGAAGGATGCTGCAGGCGAGGACCCAGGCCCTCCTGGCCAGCCCCCTTCTTACACATGTCTGTATTCCCTGCATCTGAAAACCTTTGTATGAGGCTTTGTTCAAACACACTTGCCAATACTTCCTTACGTGGCAGAGGGTCCTTGGAAAACACCTTTTCTCTGCTTTGACTCAGAACTCACTACTTTCCCACTCCTAGCCCTTTCTCTCATCCTCCCTCTAGGCCTCAGGGCCAGAATAAATGACAGGAAGTCCTTGCTTGGGGCTCTCTCCACAGTGAGAAGACTCCCTAAGTCTGGGTTGATCCACCTGGCCCTCCGCAAGAGCCGTTCCATGGAGGAGAACAGAGGGGAGTCAGTGCTTTCTGTGGTTTAGACCCTTGCTTCCACTATCACAGTAAGTGATCAAGAATTGACTGCTAATTCATTTGGTTCGTTTAATTGGCCACTCCAAAGTGTGGCAGCTCAGCTCTCTCCAGCTCCCCTTGGGTCTGGCCAGTCTGAACCCCTGGGCAGTTGTGAATGAGACTGTATTTGGGTGTTGGGTCTTTGCAGATGTAATCAAGTTAGGACGAGGTCATACAGGTTAGGATAGGCCTTAAATCCAGTGACTGGTGTCCTTATATGAGAAAGTACAGAGAGATTGCTGATTTTAATGCAATGTGAGAGGAAAGACAGAAATTGAGAAAATAAATGTTAAGCAAAAAGGAGCCAGAACTTGATGATTTGGAAAAATCTCAGTCTATCTGTATGGCACAAAAAAGCAACACATGGAGGGAAGGCCCAGAGACACACAGGGAGACACACAGCCACACGAAGACAGAGGACCGGAAGCCTCCCAGTCAGCAGTGTTTGTTACAGCAGCCCTGGGAAACGATACACCATTTAAATTCATGGCAGCCTCTGTTCAGGAGACAAAGCAGATCTTGGCTTTATCTGTCTACATGAGCCTGTGTCTTGAGATTTCAGGAGTTTACCCTGCAAACTGAGTTCTCTGGCAAGTCCAAGAGGCGCCATTGATTCTCAGTTTGTCCGTATGTAAGGATGAAAATGATGACTGCAGGTTCTTTATGTGTCAGGCCTGAACCCAAAGTTCCATTGAGTTCTATGTCAACTTTCGATATATGTTCTTTTTTCCTCGTTGAGCATTTCCTTGTATCTTTTGACAAATATTCTATGGAAGATGTGAGTTTGTTTATGGAAGCCCTCTATCATAGAATACTCTCTTCCTCTCTCAGCTTCTGAAAATATTGTACTTACTCTTCAAGTCCTAGGTCAGAATGTCAGATGCTCCACGTAATCTCAGGTTCGCTCTCTGTATAGTTAGAGAAGTCTTGCCATCATCTTTATTCATGAAGCACTTTGATATAGTTGCTCATCAAATCATATTATGGATGCTTCTTTGTTCCCAAATAAATACCCGTAACACCTATCATGTATTTCATGCTGTTCAGTTATAATTGAACAACTGTTTTTAATTTGTTGTGTAATACTTGACTTTCCCTTCAGAATGGTTTTTCACAAGCGAGAGGCATGCTCTTATTGTTCAACGCTGTGTCTTCATTCATCTACTGAGCAAATATTTTTTGAATTTTTGCCAAATGCTAGGCATTAAACAAGGAACGGGATATATAAGTAACAAGAACAATGTGTTTCCAGCCCTCTTACAGTCTAGCAGTGGAGGAACACACGCACGCACAGTGATTATATAAATAGTGATAAGCACCATGACGGAAATGAGAGGGATATTGGGAACCAAGACTAAGTGTTCGAGCAAATAGTGAGGATAGACTCCTCTTCAGAATAGACTTAGATCTGGAGGATGAGAAGGAAAGAGACACCTGAGGGTAAAAGAATTGCATGCAGCTTTTGAGATGGAAAAGTCACACGTGTGGCACTAAGGCAGGAAAGAATTTGAACTTTTTCACACTGTGAACTCCCGAGTCAATGGCCGCAGCCCATGTTTTTGTGTTCATAACACGCAGCAGCACGTACGAGGGTGGGTTGGCGCCAGGAAAGGAAGAGAGCTTTATGAGTGGGCTGACATCTGCTAATTGCCTAGTAGCTGTTGAAAACTGTATTGGATTCACTTGTTATTTAATTTAATTCCACAGCAGCCTTGAAAGGCATCATGATTTTTACGTAGAACAGGAACTAGAGCCTCAGAAGAGCCAGGTTTCTCATCCAAGTTCACAGAATTAGTAAGTGGGAGAGGGAAAATATGAGCCCTGGTGTATATGATACCAAATTTCTTGTCATATTCACTATACCCTGATGCTTCTTAACAACAAGTGACTGTTGAATAAATGAATAAATTAAGGCTGGAAAACCTGGTGAAGACAGACATTTAAACCTTGGTTAAATTACGGTGGATTTAGAATTTTATCTTAAATATCCTTGACGATGTATTTTAAGTTCTTTAAATTCTGTATGGATGTATTATTCTATCTTGGTTTTGCAATACTCTGCTTATTGCTATGACAACCACTTGTAATGAACCCATGTTATCAGGCTAGGGTGATCAGAAACTCAGGTTTTCAATCTAGATATTTACATCTTAGAAGCAGAAGTCAAAATATCAACCGATGGACAACTATTAAGCTGTGGGTTTTATTAGCTAACCCAACACAGGAATGTACAGCATTGCGATGAACAACACACCATGAGTTTTCAGAAAAGTTGGGAACATTTTGTAGTCAATAGATTCTGAAATGTAAGACTCTTTCACCTACAGTTTCTACAGCTGATAGCCTGTTCACCAGCATGGAAAAATATATTTCATACTAAGTGGTGGCAGAAGCATCTGTTTCTGTCATTCCCACTGCACATCAACCTCATTTCACATATGCAAATGGTGTACACTCTTGAAAAAGGGGCCCCGTTGTGTAATTGACTTTGCATTAAGGGTTGTAAAATTCATTATTCTCCTAGACCTCGATTTAACCTGTGGGTAAGCTTTGATTACAACTCATGGCCACAGACTTGGAATATCCGATCACTCCAGGAAAGGCCAAAGCCAGATCACAGGTGAGTAGAAAGATGGTAGGTCTAGTTTTGATGTGAGTTGGTGAAGATGGTTAATTTAGTGATCGCAGCCCTGGGCTAGGTGAGAAAATCTGGCTCCACGGTTTATTCTAACTGTTGAATGGTTGTGTGGACCAGGCAAGTGGCTTTCATTCCTTACAGAGTCCCAGAATTGGATGTGTGTAAAGGGCTTAACCACCCAGTGCAGGGCACCCCAATGTGTGAACAGTTATCACTAATGACGTGTGTGAGTAGTTTAAGTAGTATAATGGCATGACATTGAATAATTTCAAATCTCATAAGCAAAAATGCTTTCTCTTTTTATTTCCTCTCAATGCCGTCGGTGTCCTCAGGTGAAGACGGTGACATTGGTGCAGGTGTGTCCTTATGACCCTCCGATACACGGTGACCTCTCTCACTCTCTCTTTAAACAGGGGGAGGCCCAACTTCAGACTCTGGCTCGAGTAATAGCTAAGTGAAATGCAATAATAGTATTTTGTTTTTGGTTATTTTTGGATTCCTTTATTTGTGACAAATGTGACTATGAGTTTTAGTTACTTTCAATTTTAAAATTTAAAATGTAGCCATTTAAGTAACAAAGATATTCAATTTAAACAAAACAATGTACTAAGTAAATAATAGTAAAGGTGGTATATTACTGTGGCAGGTATCAACTCTGGCTGGTGTGGCTCAGAGGATTGAGCACCAGCCTGTGAACCAAAGGGTTGCCGCTTCAATTCCCAGTCAGGGCACATGCCTGGGTTGCAAGCCAGGTCCCCAGTAGGGGATGTAGGAGAGGCAAACACACATTGATGTTTTTCTCCTTTTTCTCTTTCCCTTTCCCTTTCTAGAAAATAAATAAATAATATCTCTGAAAAAAGTGCGTCAGGGATCATTCATTCATTCAACAGGTATTGAGTGTCTACTAAGACCAGTCTTAGTTCTAGACACTGGAGGGTATTGTGATAAATAAGACAGATATGACACCCTTTAACAACTTTACAACAAAGAGGGGTAAGTAAATAACAAAAAAAATAAATGGGTAAGAAATATATCACATTGTGATAAATTCTATGAAAACAAATAAAGAGCAGTAGGGGACAGACAGTGAAAATGTGTGTGTGCTGTTTTAAACAGAAGGGACTCGGGAAGGAATTTGGAAGAGGACTGGAATACACCGAAGTGGTCATCTACGCAAAGATCTTGGAGAAGGCACAGCCATAAAGGCCCGAGGCAGCATAAGCTCGGCGTGTTAGAGGAACAGCAAGAAAGCCATGTGGCTAGGAGGCAGTGGGCGTGTCAGACAACCGGAAAGGTGACGTAAAGGAAGAGAAAGGATGACGCCCTGCAGGGCCTTGTTGGCCACTGGGAGGAGTTCATGTTGTACTTTGAGTGCGATGGGAAGTCACCGAAGGTCTTGAAGTCGGGGTGTGCCCGGGTAATAAGATTGAGAAGTCATCAAAGTGTGTATCAGTAAGAGTGGCTTTAAGATGTGGAGAATGGCTGTTGGACCCTCCTGCAAATACGAGTTTCCAATTTTTAATTCCAAACTCAAGTTTGAAAATGTAAAGCCACTGTTAAAGAAGAACAGTTTTCTAAATTCAAGTGGAGAGAAAGCAAGTTGTGGAACTGTTGCTTTAAAGAAGCAGCTGGTAGCATATGTCAGGACAATTTGCAGCTATTAGCACCCCTTTAAGAGACTAAGAAGATTGAATTGCTGACTAATGTAGCTGGGGGTGAAGGTCACCTTTCAGGAACCCGGTGACTGCAGCATGAGCCTCCTTACAAAAGCCATCTTGCAAACTTGCACCTAGGGAAGAACTATCCTTTTACGACAAGGTACATTTTATTTTCAGAAACGTCGAGTTTGACTATGTAAATATGCGGATGTAGATGTTATATACATGTATCTACTGGACATATATTTGTATAACTGGAGGAAGAGCACACACTCCCTTTTTCTCCCCATCTGCCTATAAAAACCAGTGTGGAGAAGTGGGGGTGTGGGGAATTTGGATGACAGTAAAGGAGAAAGAAACAACCGATAAATTCAAGTATTTTTTCCAGTCCTTTTGTACCTCGGAGTGATGATGTGAGGCGAATGTTTATGTTGCTTGTACACACACTTTGATCTGCTATTTTCTTAGACAAAGATAGAGCCTGGCTTGGTGTGAACAGAGTGCTCGTAGAGGAAGGAGAACTTCTCTGCATTAAAATGCAAATGTCTGTCTTCCCTGGAGAAACTTTCCAGATAAATTTACATTGGGAAAATACTGTTTTTCCATGAGAGTGTGTTCACGTGTGTGTGTGTGGGGGTGTGGGTGTGTATCGTGTTCTGGCAGTTAAAAGTATGAAAGGGTCACCTTTCACTGGTGGTGACCCTTCAAAATGCACAGTGCCTGGCATGTGGTAGGGACACAATAAATATTGTATGTTTGGTGTCTTAGACATTTGGGGATGCTACAGCAAATACCGTGGACTGGTGGCTTGTCAACAACAGGAATTTATTTCTCACAGTTCTGGGGGCTGGAAGTCTGAGCTCAGGTTTCCACCAAGGCACATGGTGTGGGCACTTGGCAAAGAGTAGAGAGGGAGGGAGCTAATCCCGTTCATGAGGGCTCAACTCTCATGACCTGATTACCTAGCAAAGGTCACATTCCCCAACGACATTGGGGGTAGGATTTTGAAAGGACACAAAGATTCAGTCCATGATGAAAGGGTCAGGCCGCCCCCGCAACCCGCCAGAATGCTAATGACCCAGTCGGGCCATTTTTCCTAACAACTGGACTGCTCAGGACTCAGTTATCCCAACGCACTCAGTAGCCCGAGGCTTAATTGAAACTCTCTCACAATAGACCCCTGGCGCCAGCCACAATGGCCTGTGGCCAGACTGACCCTCCTGTACCTGGGGGCAGCCCAGCCCTTTACCTAACCCATGGTCCCAGGTCACATCCTCGAACCCTGAGGCACTACCTGGAAGAACAAGAGACTAACCCCTCTTTTATCCCCTCACAAATCCCATGCTTTGTCTTTCAAAAACCCCACTCCTGCCTTCCCCCCATGCTGAAGTCGACCCTGACTTAGTCCACCTCTCAGCATAGCATCAAATAAAGGCATTTGGATCAGATCACTAGGTTCCTCCCACCTCTATTTCTCGTGCATTTCTAACACACAGCATTTGGAAAAATTATAAACCAGGGGCCCCCAACCTCCCTCCTACCCTATCGTGGATGCCACTAACATTACTGCCTGAGCTCTGCCTCCTCTCTCCCTTCCCCCACCCTGGTTCATGGAAAAATTGTCTTCTAGGAACCTGGTCCCTGGTGCCAAAGAGGTTGGGGACCGCTGTTATAAACCACTGAGATCAACTAGATTCAGAATGTCGACACTCTCCTCCACTGAGCAGTGTCTTGCTTGAGCCTGCTGCTGTCTTCTAGAATGAGTAATCTACAGGAAACGTGCTGGATCGAATAATTGTGTGTGTGTGTGTGTTAAAGATTTTATTTATTTATTTTTAGAGAGAGGGATAGGGAAGGAGAGAGGGAGAGAAACATCAATATGTGGTTACCTCTTACATGTCCCCCACTGGGGACCTGGCCTGCAACCCAGACATGTGTCCTGACTGGGAATCGTACCAGCGACCCTTTGGTTTGCTGGCCCAGGCTCAATCCACTGAGCACATCAGCCAGGTCACATAATTGTGTTTTAATGTGAGCTGTGGAGAGGGGAAGGCAGGGAGTGGCTCCTACGACAACACTGAGCATTTCTTCCAAATGAGGGTGAGGGTTTGCACTTGGAAGGGACGTGGAATGGAATTGCCTTTGAGGATGGAGAGAGAGGAGGGATTTACAGAGAAAGCGAAGCTGGAGACTTTGGGTCATTGCTTAAGAGAACCCTTGTGATGTCTAACTTTTTATTTACAATTCTTTCCCTCAGCCTCTGAGACAAATTGTATTTGTTATCCAGATCTATTTTGTTTTCTTAACAGTAAGTTGGTTATTTCCAGAACTTCAGAGAAATCTGTGAAGCACACAGAACTTCGTTAGGGGTGATAGGCATGCGTATGCAGTGGTGGTGAAGACGCAGGCAGGGCCTGTGGGCCATCTGACACGATTTTTAGTTCTACTTCCATTTTTCTTGGCTTTATGGTTTTTCAAGTAAAACAGAGCTCAGCAGCTAGGAAAAGAAAATCATAAATAGAGTTGTCCAGTAATATGTCAGGCAAATTGACTTTGCAAAAACTTTTTGTGTTTTAGGATTTTGGCTTTGTCATTAACATTGTGGAGACATAAGGAAATTTAATATCCAATCAAAAGCCAAATCCATGGCACCGTTTGCCTGGTATAAATAGGTGATTTTATTTGCCAATTTGACTGGGCCACCTTGTGCCCAGATGTTTAGTCAAACATTATTCTGGATGTTCCTTTTGAGGGTGTTTATGGATGAGATTAACCTTTAAGTTAGCGAGCCAGGAACAGCAGATTGTCTGTGTAACGTGGGTGGGCCTCATCCGGTCAGCGGAAGGCCTGAGTAGAGCATGAAGGCTGCCCTCCCCTAAGAAAGAATTCTTCCTGCCTGATGGTCTTTGAACTAGGGATTTGGCTCCCCTGGTTCTTAGACCTTGGACTTGGACTAGAACTCAGCCATTAGCTCTGCTGGGTCTCCAGCTTGCTGATTCACCCTCCAGATCCTGGGACTTGCCAGCCTCCATAACCAAATGAGCCAATTCCTTAGAACAAATTTCCGTCTCCCTCCCCTCCTTTCTCCCTCTGTCCTCCTTCCGTTCTCCCTCTCCATTGGTTCTGTTTCTCTCGAGATCCCTGACTAATACAGCTGCCATCTTTAGTGGATGCTTTAATATAGTTACTTCCTTCATGAGTGAGTTCTTGAAAAACACCGTATTGTGTCCTTACTACAAGCCAGGGCGTGATGCTCGCTGCTGAACATTAGGTAAACAACGCTACAGGCATCACCTCTGCTTCTCTTGAGGCTCACAGACTAATTAGCCAGAGATTGATAATCCACAAAAAAAAACATGCAAAGAATCTTATTGAATAGAAAATGAAGAAGGAAAATAAGAGACAATCTGAATCTGGTCCAGGACATGGCAGAAGCATCCCAGAAATAGTGGAATTTAAGTTGGGCCCGAGAGATGAGTAGGGGCCGCCCCATGAAGGCTGGGGTGGAAAAGTGTGTTTGCAAAGGTCCGGTGCTCAGGTGAGCCTTTGCATGTTCAAGGCGACTGGTCTGGCTGGGGTGTAGGGAGGGAGAGGAAAGTGGAAACTGGAAGTGTTCACATTATGCTGAGCTTTTAGTCTACATTAAGAATTTGAAATTAGATTCTAAGAGCAGAGGGAAACCACATAGAACCCTGGCTCAGGATCATGACACCAGCAAACCATGTCCTTGACGGAGAAAAGAAAGCGCCCTAGCTGCGCAGTATGGAGAGGGGATGCCGGAAGACACAGTGCGTGTGGGAACTGCTTGGGGTGACAGAGTTGTCAGACAAGATAGGACAGTTGCTTTGACTGTGGTGTTGTCAGGGGAAATGGAAAGATGTGGATAGTGGCATCGTTTACCAAGACAAGAAAAACGGGAGGGAAGCAGTTTTTGCAGGGTGATCAAGCTCTGTATTAGAGATGATAGAATTCGGTGTTTGATGATACCTACACTGAAATGTCAAGTGGGCAGTGGGACTTCGGAAGAAACAGAATTTGCAGTTATTAGCATACATGAATTAGCGGAAGTGATGCGACTAGACAATGTTAGTAAGGGCTGGAGGGCTATAGAAGAGAAAGAAAAGAGGACCCAGAACTGAATCCAAGGGACTCCCAATGTCGTCAGGCTGCGAACGATGGGGCGTATTTCAGACAGGGCACTCACTCTTTCAAGATCAGGAGCTCTTCTACCCGTGTGATTTGCAGTGGTTGATTAGGACCCTTACCGGAAGTAACCACTGAAGCTCTTCCCCCCTTCGCTTTGCCCTTCGCCTCCAAGTTTCCTCCCTTCCCCCCATCCCTTTCTCAGTGCTGCAAACTCATCTCCTCATCCTCTTTTTTACCCCTAGATCAGAATAAACATTTCTTCCTTACTCTCCAGGCTGGTGTTAGGTTATCTGATGTTAGTCAACCTCTTCCCACTCTGTAACTGTGCACCCACCTTCCACACTGGTGAATTTTATCTAGGCCAGGTAAGCCCCCGAGGCACTGCCAGACAGAGTGGGAGGTGCTCAAAAGCTTCCAACTAGAATTTGGTTTATTCTGCTGATTAATGGTCCTGGAGTTGAGTCAGGATTCCAAAGGAGAGAAATGCTAGCCCTTTTGTTATCTGTAAGTCTATGCAGCCTATGAAATATCCATAAACATAACTTTAAAAGTAGCTCGGTGCATTCTCCCACACTGCAAAAGTACATTTTCAAGGGGAAAAGAATGAGGCTGTTTCTCACCACAATCAGAGTCCTATTATCAAGGTGAAGGCAATTTTAAAATACAAGGATTTTTAGATATAGTAACCCCTAGAAAAATGTCTATTTTAAACTTTCCCGTTTCTCACCCTTCTGGCTTTGAAGATAACCTTCACAATGTAAATTGATGCAGCAAGGGTTGGAGCCCAGAACCAAAAATTCTGATGCAATATCTCGAAGACTGTTGCAGGCTCTTTCTTCTTCACCGATTGCTAAGAACACTGGCAGTACTTAAAATGAAATGACATTAACTCAGTCCTTGCCTTCCCAGTTTAAGCTCCTCTACCAGTTAAAAAGCACTGCACAGCTCGCTTTTCCGTGAACGGCTCCCTCTTCTCTCCTGGCACTTGACTAAAGATTTCGGAGGGCAATATATCTTACGCACTTCGACTACACAAAGTGGAACAAAGAGCTACGTAGCTCTGCATCCCGGAAGAAATAATAGACTTGTAGAAATTTTTAGGTTCAGTTCTATTTGCCAGCAATTATTTAAGATCTAATACATATCAAGATCTGAATTAGGTATGAAAACATAAAACACCATTCACTGTCCTCAAGGGGTTCACTGTCCAGTGAGGCTGGGTAGGACAGATGTAGAAAAAGAATTACTATATGATATATAAAGACTGAAGTGGGAATGGACCTGTGGTTATTTGTTGTTTTTAATAATGCATTTTTCTCAACCATGGCTACCAGTGAATGCATATTTTTTGTGTGTTGCCATGGCCCTGAGGGCCGTAGTCATGTTATCTCAGTTTATCCGTAAGGCAGCTGGCAAGGTCAGGTAGAGATGAGTAAACAAGCTGAGAGTACTTAAGTAATTTGTCCAGGATCTTACAGCCTGTACGTGGCAAAAGAGAGATTCAACCTCCACTCTGATGGTAAACTCCTTGCCTTCACTACTTTGCAAAATTGCACCTCTAGAAAGATGAGTGTTGATATGGGATCTGGAAGTCATAAATGCTAAAAAGACAATCCCATATGTATCTCTCAGGGAACTGGAGAGGATGCATTTTATGGCGAATTCTTGGGAATTTTTCTTTCTTTTTTTTCATGCACTGTAACCCCTGCTCCAATAGCTTCACACTTTACATACCTGCCTGACAACATTTTGGTTTTCTGGAGCTCTTGCTATAATTCTTATGGTGAAATTGGTTGAGAGTGACATAAAAATCATTTTTTTACTTAAACTATATTGAGTGAGTGTTTATGCCTTGCAGACAAATGGGCCATAAGGCAGGCACAAAATGATTGTTTATCTTCCGTCTTGAATGGGTGCTGTGTCAACCAAGGAGTGTTTGCTATGTACTTAAAGCTAACACACTCAGTGTAGTGGGTGTATGTTTTCTTCTGTCCAGTACCTAGTTTTCTTCTAATAATTGCCATTCATTTGATGATCATATTCTGATTTTCTTTGGGAAAAGTGCCTCTTCTCAGTTCTTAACTCATATGATTTGTATAGAGTTGATCCCTATGTCCAGGCTTATTCAGGGATGAGTGGATTACTCAGGTGAGGTACATGGTACTCAACTCCAGGAAGGTACAAGAATATAGAACTCAGAAAGAGAAGTCAAGGGCAATGCAGGCCTGGAGGTGCTGAGAGCTACTCTTGGAAAGAACCCATCAAATGACTATGCCAACCCAGAGAAAAGCTGTGCAAATTATGGAAGGATTGACCCTTGACATTGTTTGAAACTCAGAATTCAGCTGTGTCAGCAGGAAGAATTATCACTGAACTCTTCTATTTTTTGAGACAATAACCTCCTCCCCTTCCTTTTTTCCTTAGGTGGTGTGAGTTGTTTCTGTCACATGCAACTCATAATGTTGACCAAAATACCTTGTGAAAATTACCTGGGCCATAGGGGGATCTAGAATCTTCCCATGAATAACTTGCTATGCATAAAATAAAGAAGACTAACAGGCATGCAATCACTAGAATACAACATAAAATGTCTTATTAATTGTCAGACTATGAAATAGCCTAAAAATTCTCTCATGAGATGTGGGTTGTAAAGACAGTTTAGGATCTCTATTCCATATGTACCGTCTCTATTCAATCTTGAATTACCTATCTGATATTTTAGAGAGCTTCTCATCTTCAACAGATATGAAGACAAAGCACCTGGGATGTGTCAAGTGAGCACTTTGAATCACGCAAAGATCAGGAGGCAATGTGAAGGAAAATAACTAGAAAAGCATTTGCATTTCACATCAGACAAAATAAATATACTAAGAAATCATAAGAAAACGAAGCAAGCAAACACGTCCACCAATAGCAACAAATAAAGCAAAAATGGAGCCAAACAAAAACCGAAGCCAAGAAAGGTGTTTTTAAAATTGTTTATATTAAGATTTTCCTTGGTACTTAATTGCCAGTTAGAATCCTCTCATCTATGTTATTGTCTACCATCTCTGAGCTAGAAACAAAATAAGTTTCAGTTCTCATGAAGGTCAACTTACTTTATCCATTTGCCTGCATACAGGTAGCGTGGTGTAGCAGATGTGAAAAACAGAATAGAAACAAGCCCCTGGGAGCGCTGGGAGTTCTAAGAGGTCCATGAGTGGGTTTCAGAGCCATCTGTGATTCTCAAGAAATTGTCAAAAATTGTGTAAATGTGCATTATTTTGAACCAAGAAAATATATAACTTTCATCAGTTTCTTAAAGTGATCTATGACATACAAAATGTAATTTCTTGCTAATTAGGGCCATTTATAAGAAACTATCTTAGGTGAATATTAACATTTGCTATCATATTATTAGCACTTTGAAGTAAACGATGGGCAGTGATAAAATCTTAAATAAAGTTTAGAATTGAATGCATTTTCCTACATAAAATAAACCCATGCAGACCTCAGCCTACCAATCATGTAATAATTGTTTCAGAATATTTAGCTTAAACTCGTATAGCAGTTATTATCAGTACCAAAATTATATTTTGGTGAGTTCATATTTATTAACTATTTTTGCTTCTCTATGGATGTCAGCTTTATTCTGTTTGATTGCCTTCCTCCATTTTCAGGGACCAAGACTTCACTTACCTCCTGACCTTGACATTCCTCAGCTTTTCACTAGTAAAGTTCTTTTTTCTTTTTAACATTTCCTGTTTGGAAAGCCCCCAGGCATACATTGGGTTGGTCTTACATACTCACTCTAGTTTCCCTGTGGTAGAGGGAGCCGGTTTATGGTGAGCAGATCCTGTTAGAGTATGTTTAGGGGTGGGGCAGGGCGGGGATAGAACAGCAACCTCCCTTCCCAAGAGCCTCAGGAGATGTAGGGGATGGTGGAAAAATAAAATCATAAATATTGGCTAGAGCTCTCTATAGTAGGAAATCATGGGAAATATGGCACGGATATTTGAAATCATCTACGAGTTCAGCCAGCGCAGTGGTGTTCCCTCGGAGAGGTAGGAAGCATAGATTGCTGAAATAGGCAAGGACCAGGTTAGAACTGTGTGTGCTGTGACCAGGGACTGGAATTTTATCCCCGCAGGCCAGTGAGTTGCAGCTGTTGCTCTGGCACCACAGGATGGAGGGGCATTTGTTAAAACAGGTTCGCAAAGCCAACGTTAGACGCAAAGGACCCAAATCACTGGGGACCTGGAGACCTGAGCACCTGCATTTTACAAAAGCCCATCAGGTAATGCCTCTCCTCACTAAATACCGAGAGTCACTGCTAAGGAGAGTAGAAAACTAGTGAAGAAACAAAACAGCATAAATGAAAATATGTGGCTGTGGCTACTGGCCCCCGATTCATTCATTCATTTACGGCAAAGTGTGCTTGGGGTGTGTGAGCGGTGCTTCTCAGAGCGATTTTGTTCTCCCTAAGCATTTCCAGGAAAACACCATGCAGTGGTGGAGAGTTTCAGGAGTGAGGATGATGGTGAAATATCCCTGCTTTGAACTACTCAAAGGAAGCTTTAAAACCCCAGGAAACCTCAGATCCCCGCGAGCACGCAATGTTCTTTCAGAGAAGATGGAGAGACTCTAGAAGACACATTAGCTAAGGGAACTGCCACTCGAGATGACACACTAGAGCTGCTGTTAAATCAGGGTATTGGCTTTAATCAGGGGAGTTTACTTTTTGGTAAATGTAGGTTTTCAGCTATAGCCTTAAACCAGAAGGTTTCTGATACGTTTCATTGGCCGGAATGTCACAAGATGAATAGTGCATTTGGAATAAGAAGAACTAGGTTCAAACCCCAGCTCAAAGACTCTATACCAGTGAGACCATAGGCAGGTCACTCCTCTCAGTCTCCGTTCTCAAGGACGTAATCGTCTTCTTTATTCGTTGGAAGACTTCGGTTGCCACCAATCGAAACTGTGGGCAAATCATCAAAAGGTGTTAAATGAAAGGCTGCCTAGAGGTGTGGAAATTAAAGAGAAGGTTGAAGAGTAGTTTGGAACAAAGCCTCTTTTGAGGGCTAGACAGGAAGAACCGTAGGAAAAGCTGGTACTAGGTACAGTCTAGTCAAGGCCACACGACCAGGATGAATAACACCCAACCACCCTTCTGTGAGAAAGTGTTTGTTCGACCAGGTATAGGCAGTATGTTCTACTGCTTATGTAGTAGAATAGTGCAGAATAATCCCATCCATTTAAATTGTAGTGGCAGACAGTCACCTGGATTTATGATCCCACCAAGGCTACAAGCAATGGGAGGCAGCCCATTAGGAAATAAGGGTGTGGTTAGAAAGGTAGAAATTAGCCAGGATAGCCCCCAAATGATACATGTGTACTCTGCTTATCTAGTTTCATGAGACAAAAATGTTTGAAAGTAATCCACAAAGTATAAAGTGTTAAATGATGTTAAAGTTTTCTGAGGTTTATAGACCTAGGACAGATGGTTATGGCGTCTTTCAGTCATCAGGAAAGGTTTGGCCAAGGCAGAGAGTGAATAAAGCTAGGAATTTCAGACAAAAACATGTTTTTAATAGCAGGTTTTCTGTGTACACCTAGCCAGGTCACTCTCTGATATATTTATTTATGCTATAGCTCTTTTATTAAAAAGACCTATCCTTAGAAATATTCCTATTTGTTTTACATTTTTTGTTACTATTTACCCAACTAGAATGCAAGTTCTAGTAGGTTGAGAACCTTCTCTGTCTTGTTCACTTTCCTGTTCTTCGTGTCAAGGACAATGCCTAGAATATTGCAAGTATTCAGTTAATGTTGTTGGAATAAATATTAAATACTTTAATTATGACCTGATTTCGGTGCACTACGTGTGCGGGGCGGAGGCCCCGGAAAAACAGGCACAAGAATGGCCCCCGGTAGTTCTTTTTCTACCCAGCAGAGCCCGGTGACTCGCTCCGGCTTCATTCATCTCTCCTTCTCCCTGGCTGAGCGTCTCAGCACTGGCCTCTCATTTAAGCATTTTACTGGTTATGTTGAGTTGCAAAGAAGGAGCAGAAAAACATTCAACCCATCCATCGCTTCGGATTCTTGAATCTTGTGCTTATTATGTTTAGATAGTACTTACATTTTTTTTAACTTGGAAATGTATTAATATTCTCACAGGCTAAGCAATGTGTTCAGGTGTTATATCCCTCTAAGAGTGCCTCAAAGTGCCATTTTTGTTTCTGAAATATTTGTTTTATTTTGGAACATAATATAGAACATCTCATTGGACAGTGAATGGCACACTGAGCTGATCATCTAATGGACTTAACTAGCCAGTCTTACTTACAGGATTTTTACTGGACTCAGCTGATGGATATTTTAGCCTTGCTTTGAAACTTCTTTACTTGGCGGTGTTTTAGGAGTTAAAACTTACCAAGAAGAGGATTCTTAATGCAGTACCTTTTAGAAGAAGTAAGGACAGATCCATGATCTAGATTGCAGGGTCACCATGTCAAATGACAGCAGAGGCCAGTTGGTATAAGGAATTACTGCGACACTTCTTGTATGGTGGCTATGCATGACACCTATCAGCGATATGACCGTCTCAGTCTGTGAGGACTGTTAGGACAGAACACCATGGGCTGGATGGTGTCAACAACAAACGTATTTTCTCACAGCTTGGGAATCTGTAAGTCCAAGATCAGAGGGCCAGCATGATCATATTTTGGGTGCGGACCCTGTTTTTGGTTATATCATTACGTGACCTCCCTTGGAGCGTGCACTGAGAGGAAAATACCATGGCTCACCCTCTGTTGACAAGAGTATTCATTCCATCATGGGGGATTCACCCTCAAGACCTAAACGTAACACTGAATATATCCAAAAAACCCCCTATCAAGGACCATCATATTGGGGGTTAGGGTTTCAACATGTCAATTTGGGGGCCACACAAACAGTCAGTTTATAGTAATGACCTTTGCTTTATTTTATGTTTAAGCTATTCCACAGGCCATTGTATTGATTAGAAATTCAACATACTCCCAATCAAAATGAATTTATTCCCCAAAGACAATTTCTGCCATCTACTTCAGTAATTTGTTCCGCTGCCCTTTATCAAAGTATTTGAGCTAAACAACATGTATTCTGAAGATGTTGCTGGTGAGTTCCTTGTGCTCGATCCGTAATTTAAGCTGGGTAGGCTTGAGGGGATTACGTGGGAATCACTGCAGTTATATTCTTCTTTTAAAAGAAATGACTCTGAACAGTGGCTCATTTGTTCTTGAATCAGAAGGTTCAGGTTCAAGTTCTTGCCTCAACCCTTCTGCAGGGTGGCTGTGTGTTCTTGGGGAACTATGTGTTCTTTTTACGCTTTGTCTGTAAAATGAGAATAATGCTGTCCTGCTTGTCCCCACAAGACAATGAGAGTCAAATGAAATCGTATAATGGAAAAACTGCACGGAAATATGTAGACTGCTTTATAAAGGCAATGAATTATTCTTTAGAAGAAGGTGCAGCTGGTTATATAAAATTAAGTGTAAAATACATAATTGCCTCTTGGAGTTTAAAATCTAAGACAATATATAGGCAGGAAGATAAGAGCTCCCTGCAAATGTTATTGTATCTGGGAAAAATCGTGAAATCTGGACACAAAATAAGTGTCAAGATTCTGGAAATGTGCCCATTTCCAGCAGAATTTTTGACATGAAGTAAACTAATGATTCCATTTCAAATTCTTTTTTTTATTTTAATTTTTATTTTTTTATTGATTATGCCATTACAGTTCTCCCATTTCTCCCCTTCATTCCCCTCCATCCTGCACACCCCCTCCCACCCACACTCCCCCTCTTTAGTTCATGTCCATGTATCATAAGTTCTTTAGCTTCTACATTTCCCACACTACTCTTGCCCTCTCCCTGTCTATTTTCTCCCCACCGTCTATGCTACTTATTCTCTGTACCTTCTCCCCACCCTCTCCTCCCACTCCCCTGTTGCTCACCTTCCATGTGACCTCCATTTCTGTGGCTCTGCTCCTGTTTTAGGTGACTGCTTAGTCTGCTTTTGTTTTAGGTGTGGATGTTAATAACTGTGAGTTTGCTGTCATTTCTCTGTTCCTGTTTTTTATCTTC
>PVKM010014223.1:0-12013 GCA_004027735.1 Carollia perspicillata
GCAATCTCACTTCTGGGAATATGTCCAGAGGAAGTAAGATCACTATCTCAAAGAGATTTCTGCACCCCATGTTTATTACAGCATTATTCACAATAACCAAGACATGAAAACAACATGTGTCCGTGGGCAGATGAGTAAATATGGAAAATGTGGCACATACATACAATGGATTGTTATTACTCATAAAAAGAAGGAGATCCTGCCATTTGACACAACATGCGTAAATGATGCTAAGTGAAATAAGTTAGAGAAATACTGCATGATCTCACTTATAAGTGGAATCTTTAAAAAAAAGTGAACTAATAGAAACAAATTAGATTGGTGGTTGCCGGAGGTTGGGGGAAGGTGGTAAAGAACATGGGTACATGCAGTTGTCAAAGGCTGCACACCTTCAGGTGTTAGACAAATCATTCCTGGGGCTCTAATGTACAGAGTGGTATCTACGGCGAACAATACCATATTGCATACTTGAGAGTGGCTAAGAGACCTTAAAAGTCCTTGCCACAAAAAAGATATGTGGTGGGATATGTTAATTAATCTTATTGTGGTAGTCATTTCACAGTGTATACATATAGCAAATTGTGTTATGCACAATAAACTTATACAATGTGATATATCAATTATTCCTCAATAAACTGGAAACCAATGTTTCTGATAGATGAAATGAAATGATGGTTAAAAATGTACCATTGCATTTAACAATATGGTTGATATTTGTGGACACTGAAAAGAGAAGTTTCAGTGGACTTGTGTGCAAATACCTGTTTAAATTGATTTGAGAAAGATTTGGATTCAGAAGACTTTGAGAGTAACAAAACTCTCTGAAGAAATTTATTATAAAGTATATAAGATAAACAGGACAATGGGTAAGAAAACTTCTTTTTATTTATTTTTAATTTTTATTTATTGAGAGAGAGAAAAAGAGAGGAAGGAAGAGAGAGAGAAAGATTGATTCATTGTTCCATGCACTTATGCATTCATTGGTTGTTTCTTGTACGTACCCTGACCAGGGATCAAATCCACAATCCTAGAGTATTGAGAAAACACTTTTTTAAAATAAGAGCAATTCCAACACCTTTATATTTGATGAGAATGACCCAGTAGAAAGGAACAAAAGCACATAGTAGCTATTCAGTAATTTTTGGTTAAGTGAAAAAATGATTAAACTCTGTAGTGCCTTTCAAAAAAAACAATTTACGTTTTAGGATATTTCTATAGCTTATATGGGTAGAAAAGATCTTACATGGATAGTATTGTTCTCCTGTCTTGACATTTTGAGGCTGCTATAACAAAATTCCACAGACCAGGTAACTTACGAACAACAGAAATTTTATTTCCCACAGTCCTGGAGGCTGAGAGGGCAAGATCAAGGCTCAGGCAGATTCAGTGTCTGGGGAGGTCCTGCTTTCTGGTACATTTTTGCTGTGTCCTCAGTTGGCAAAAGGGGAGAGGGAGCTTCTCCAGGCCCTTTGTCGAAGGCACATCTGGTTCAATTCCCGAGGCTCCTCTCTGGTGACCTAATCCCCTCCCAAAGGCCTCGCCTCGAAGCACTACCACACTAAGGACAAGCTTTTCAAAGTACGAATTTTGAGGGGATATAAACATTCAATCTATAGCATCTCCCAAATATATTTTGCTATTATCTCTATTATAATTTTATAAATGGGAAACAGAAGCTTTGATTTTCAATGATAACAAACAGTAATCATAGCTAACACTGATAGAGTGTTTATTGCATGCTAGGCATTATTGTAAGCACTTTACTTGCAGTGCTGAATTTGATTCTCATGACAGCTCCACAAAGTGGGTATGATTATTATCTCATTTTACACATGGGGAACCCGAGATGGAAAATATTGAGTCAACAGTTGCAAAGGGCAGTGTTGAGCATCTGAACAAGAGCAATCTGATCTTCGGCTGTGCATGCTCTTAACTGCTTCTGAACGATTGTTCTTAAAATAGATTTAATTTTCTTTTAATTTGTAATTCAACTGATTATAGTATTAAAAATAATGGAGAAACATGCCTATTACATAAGACTATAAGGAAATTATTATCAGTGTATAACTTACTTGAACACTTATTAATTCAGTGCCTTAAATGCAACATAATGCCTTTGCTGAAAGCTGGGGAAAATAAATTTGTTGTGTAAGCCACTGTAGATGACACTATATACCAAATGTCACCATAAATTTTAAAGGTAGCAAGACGATGATGATTCTTTGTCATCTAATATCTCTTTCTGCATTTGTAATGAACATATTTTTCAGTCAAGTGCTTCTATACATTTTCAATATTTTTCATTCCTTATTCTCTTTTCATAGATGGCGATGCTTAAAATTATATAATGACCTTCCAGTTTTCAAAATTAGAATATGTGGGAATGAAGAATTACACATGATAACCTAATGAAATAATTTCTTTTATATCCAAAGCCTAGAGTGTTCGAATTCAGGGAAAAAATGACAGTAAAGTGCAGTTTAAATTAAAACAAATTTGTACATCATTTCAGTGTTTGCTTCCCCATTGGACTATAAACTTCATATTCTTTATACCTCAAGAAATTATGTGAAATTTAAAATGAATATTTATAGTACATAAATGGTCATGGCTCAGATGCTGTAAAGTATGTCTGTAAGCAAATGATATCGTTTTCAAGATATAATTTTATAAACTTTTCCATGAAGGTACGATGACTTTTTTAAATAGATTTTTGCCCTGGCCCTTAGCAGGTCGGCGGTTTTCTCAGCCTTTTTGGCAGTTTGCATCTGTCTCCACCCAAGTGTTGAGGATGGAGTGAAACGGTGAAAGACTACCCTATAGCCCCTTCCTTCCTAAGCCATGTTGGGAAAGCTCAAATGCCTTCCAAGCCAGCAGGTTTTGTGGATGTGTTAGGAGGCCCTGTAAAAAAGGGAAAATTGTTCAACAAGTAGATGCATGCAATAGTTAAATATTCTTAAGTTCAGAAAAATTTAAGGCATTTGGCTGGTAAAAGTCAAACAATCAACCCTCCCTGTTGGATTGATTCAGCTTATTGAAGGCCCTTAGAAAATCTCATTAATGCCTCTAGTCTCATTTACCATCTGGTTAATGATTCTCTAATTTCTAGACCTTTCGTTGAGCTATATAGTTTTATATGCAATTGTGCATTTGACATTTCAAAATAATATCCTATATTGAACATATCTCAGACCAAACCTCTTCAAACCTGGTTTCTTCAAATGTTCCCCAGCTCCACAAATTGGTCCCCGCCCATTTAACTGCACAAACAAGATGTCTAAGGGTGTCCTTGACAACTTCTCCACCTTACCTCACTTTCCCCCTTCTCTCTATCTTATCCCTTACTAAGGCCTGCCACGCCTTCTTTTCAACTCCACTGCCACCAACTTTGTTTCATTTTCTATAATCTTTTGCTTGAACATTGGCAGCACCCATTTATGATCTTTCCATCTATTCAGCTTTCCCTACAATCTGTCCTGCAAACTAAAACCAGTGTGATCTTAAAATGTAAATCAACTCCGATTACTCCTCTGCTTCATATCTTTAAGTGGCTTCCAGTTGCTCTAAAAAATAAAATGGGGGGAAAGGTACAGGGAATAAGAAGCATAAATGATAGGTACAAAATAGACAGGGGGAGGTTAAGAACAGTATAGGAAATGGAGATGCCAAAGAACTTTTACATGTATGACCCATGGACATGAACCAAAGTTGGGGAATGCTGGTGCGGGGGAGGCTGTAGGGTGGAGGGGTATAAAAAGGACAAAAAAAAAAATGGGACAGCTGTAATAGCATACTCAATAAAATATACTTTAAAAAAGAAATACAAATAAAATCCAAATTCTTTGATGTGGCTGCAGCATTTTTTAGATTTTGGCTTCCCTCATTCTCAAACTTCATCTAGCCTTAATCTCCCCTAGTTCCTTGCACCATAGTCCACCTGGCCTCCTGTGGGAAGAAGCACTGTGTCTCCTGCAGCCCCCTCTGCCTGGGAAGTTTCTATCAAATCATCTTTGCCCAGAGAATTTTTCTTCCTTCAAGCCTCAGGTAAGTGTCTTTACCCAAGAAAGCCATTTTTGAATCCCCAGTCAAGAAAAGGACTCCTTTGGTATATCCTCCCAAAGAAACTTATGTCTTTCCTTATCACTCTTAGTGAGTATGTCTTCATCATGTTCATCAATGTGATTATTTGGTGAAAGCCTGCCTGCCTTATTTGACTGGAAGCTCCAGTAGAGCAGAGGTTTTTCTGCTTTTGCATCATCAATGTTTTTTTTTGTTTTTGAGGGAATGGATGTAAATAAGCACAAGTATAACCTAATGCTCAGTGCAAGCAATACTTAGAAAGACTATAGGGACACCTAACATGCCTCTGAGCTCCTCAGGCATTTACTGTTTAGGGATGCTGCTGTTTCCCACCACTCTGAGCCGGAGGCTACTCCAAGTATCCTCAGTGGGCAGACTGCAGACAGTCCTGACTGGGGCTCACTGAAAGCAGAGCCTGCAGCAGCTTATGAAGGGTAGTTCTGTCATTTGTAATAGCTCCTCCAGCTACAGCCTACATATCTCAGAGATGGCATCATAAATATCCACTACCAACCTCTTTTCTGAGGTTTCTAACAGGCGTTTGTGCTTTAGGTAGCAAATGGAACTCTGCTGTCTTCCCCTTCCCAAAGCCCTTTGTAGGTTGACATTCATAAGCCCACATTTAGTTTTATTCAATTGCCTTCATGTAATGACCCTCTCCAAATGGGAAAACAATTGTACAGGATTCCTGTATATGGGTACCTTATATTTAAGGTATATTGGCTGCATATTTCTCAAATTATGTGTTACAGCTCCACTGAAAAATCTTAAAGTCTTGCAAGTCAGGTGATTGTCAAGTTTCCAACAGACAAATCTATTGTTTTGAACACAGTAGAAATTTCATAACTATTGATATCTGAAAATTCAGGAACAATGTTTTAATTATACCAATAAGTAGTCCTTCTGGGAAATTAGGTATTCTGGCATATACATATTTTATTAGATATTGGTGGTGACAAAACAAATATCAGCAATCTAAGACCTACATGTATAACTTTGTTTTAGAAACTACATTGAGGCAAATATCAAGTAGTATGTTATTTCATCCATATATACATAAGTATGCATCACTAATGAAAAAAGACATTTACTTTTTCAATCTGACCAGCATTATTATAGCTAACAATATTAATAATTAACTAATTCTACTTAATGCTTAATTTATGTTGAAGTTTTTCTCATTGTCTCAGAGATTTTTGTTTTGCCATTGGTTTGAAAATGGATCCATGCAAGATACCACATGCTTTTGATTTTTCTGTGTCTTAAGTGTATTTTCCCTTTGTTCTCCATGCCACACTTAAGTCAAAGAAATTGAACCTTTTATCTTGTAGAATCTCCAGGTGGCTTTAGCTGGTTGTTTTGTGGTGTCATTTACCTTGTGCTGCTGTCTCCTATAGGTAGTGTGGAGATGATTAGATTCAGATTTAATTATGATGACATATTCCCATAGGCTGGGACTCTGTACTTCCCAGTGTATCACAGCAGGAGGCACAAAGTGTCTGCTTGTTTCACTTGTAGTTATGCTCACCTTTAAGTGGTAACAGCCTGATTTCTCCATCAAAAGGTTCCCATCAACTTTTTACCTAGTAATTAAAAATATCTGTTCATTACTTCCCCATTCATCATCAATTAGTCTGCAAAATGATTTTCTTTTTTAAAAAGATTTTATTTATTTATTTATTTTTAGAGAGGGGAAAGGAGGGAGAAAGAGAGGGAGAGAAACATTGATGTGTGGTTGCTTCTCATGTGGCCTCCACTGGGGACCTGGCCTGCAACCCAGGCATGTGCCTTGACCAGGAATTCAGCTGTCAACCCTTTGATTTGCAGCCTGCACTCAGTCCACTGAGCTACTCCAGCCAGGGCCAAAATGATTTTCTAATTTAATGATTTTATTTGCATTTATTAGTTGTAACTCTTCTCTGAAGGAGAGAGGAGTTATTTGGATAACATTCTAAAGAAAAAATAGGATGGTTTTTCTTTTTCTCTTAAAAAATCAATTTTAAGTGAATAAGTTGTATTAGAGTATCTAATTATTTTTTAAAATATTATTTTTATTTAAAACTATTATATCTTGTGTTTCACTTCAGTACAATCTTTCTACAGGCATACCTTGTTTTATTGTACTTTGCATTACTGAGCTCTGCAGATACTGAGATTTTCACAAACTGAAGGCTTGTGGCAACGCTATGTCCAGCAAATCTATCGGCACCATTTTTTCCAACAGGCTCAGATGATAGTTAGAATTTCTATTACCAATAAAGTGTTTTTAAATTAAGGTATATGCATTGTTATATTAGACATAATGCTATTGAACATTTGATAGGTTACAGTATAGTGTAAATATAGCGGGAAACCAAAACATCTGTGTGACTTGGTTTATTATGATATTTGTTGTATAGCAGAGGTCTGGAACCGAACCTGCAGTATCTCTGGGGTGTGTCTGTACTTTCCAATGCTCAATCTCATGTAAGTTACGCCAGTGGAAGTCCCATTAAATTGATTCTTATACTATTTAGATATAATGACCTAGGATCATCTGATACATTTTGTACCACAGACATAGTATCAGCAATTTCTCCTAAGATTGTTCATTTCTTTTAGTGGGAAATAATATTTAGAGAGCACAGTCTGGACCCTGTAAGTATTTGCTAGTGATGAAAAATACATACATGGAAAAATTATATGAATGGAAAAAGTTTGAGTATATATAGCTGTTCCATATTAAAGAGTAAAATTATAGGGTTTGTATTCCTTTGATTTTTTTTGTATATAGTTCCTTTATTGATGGATAGTTAGATAAATAGATTGGAATGAAAGTGTTTCTCTTTCCAAGGATAGAAAACAAATTCATCCAAATTTTCCAGTTCTTTTATAATTTTAGCTTTTATTTTGATATTATTGATTCATTTGGAGTTTATCCTAGTAATTGATATGAATCGTTTATGATTAAGTTGGATATATGCCCATTTACTTAGTATATACTGAAGGCTTGTGTTTTTTTCCAATAGTTATCTCAATATATACAGTTAGTCCATTCTTTTATTGATACTATCTACCACTTTCATTATGTAACAATAATGAAATTAGCTAGTGACTTCCTCTTTATTTTTCCCTTCCTTTCCCTCAGAATTTATTTTTAAAAAAGGTTTTACTTATTTAGAGGGTGGAGAAGGTAGGGACAAAGAGAGGGAGAGGAACATTGATATGAGAAAAACATTAATTGGTTGCCTCTTGCATGCCCCTACCTGAGGACCAGGCTTGCAACTAAGGCATGTGCGCTGACCAGGAATTGAACCAGTGACCTTTTATTTTGTAGTATGTTGCCCAACAAACTGAGCCATGCAGGCCAGGACATAGGCCAGGACATCCCTCAGAATTTATTTAGATATGATAATCCCTTATGCCAATTCATATACTGTGAGACAGTGAACTTGTGTATCCCATACACTCTGCCTTTCTATCCCACTATTTGTTAGCTGTATTTTTTTTGTCAGAAAACACATTTACACTCTATTTAGTCATAGTAGCTCCATTGATTGGATTGATTTTATAATTACATATTCAATTTATTTTAATCATACTCTTACAAACTCACATGAAGTGATACAGGATTTATTATATTTTTAGAGGAATGTTCCTGTGGTGAGGAGCTTCATTTCTTGACAGCTTTCTTCCATTATAACTGTAAAGTATTAAAAAATATAACTTCTTTATGTAGATATGTCCAATATTCTAACACCTGCCTCCTGTGAACCTTCCTGCCTCTACCAGTCAGAATCTGAAACTTCTTTCTCCTTCATTCCTTGGAATTTTGCCTCACTCAATCTGCCATCTACCTAAGAAGTATTTTTTAACCTGTTAGGTCTCTCTCGTTCCATGAAAAAGTATTTGTTCAATAATCCCAATATCTCTCCTGCATACACTTAACTAGTGCCCTCTGATATTTTCCTTATTTTGAAACTCACCCTCAAGTGGAAGCCAGTGTATCCTTGTTCAGCTTTTATCGAGGGTTCTTAGTTTTGGATGGATGAAGATTCCAAAACAGAGTTCTCTCCTTTTTCATGTGAGTATTTTTGGTTACTTATTGTTTCTGAGCTCTTAGAATCACTAGAACTTTCCTTTCTCTACCCTATACACTATCTTTGTCCTGTACAGGTCATGCTACTGTGATTTCATGCCACTATCTGGGATTTGCAGAAGCTGACAGGGCTATTTTCTCACTAGATGTTTGCCAATGTCCATGGATATTTTTCCTTTTCATTGTCTTGCTTATTTATTAGTTTTTATGAAAAGATTGTGGATATTTGAAGAGTACAGTAATAAATCTACTTTTTACATACTATCTGCACATTTAATTCTATATCCACTTCATTTTCACAACTTGATGTGATCCTAATGCTATACTAAAATAATACTTATCTTGGTTTTCAAAAGAAATAAAGTAGAAGTATATCTTTATTGTTGTTTTAAAGAATGAAATTTTCAGTATAAAGTTTAAACAAAAATAATATTCTCATGAGACCCACACTATTTTTTATAACATTAATATTTTACAAATTGCTTGTCAATCAAACATGTGAAATGGTAGATGCAAATATTTAAATGACTCTATGTAGAGAAGCTTAGGTAAGGTCAACGTATTAACATCAGTTTCTTTCTGGAGTTAAAAACACTGTTTCTAATTTTTAAAAAGTCTCAGTCGAGTTTTTACTAAGGTTGAAGATCAGCAATGTGGGTGAATTTGACTAGTAATCTTTTTTATTGCATTTTTTCTATTACCATTTATCCCCCTTATAACTCCCTTCCGCACAATCACACCACTGTTGTCCATGTCTATGAGTCCTTTTTCCTTTTTGCTCCAGCCCTTCATGCTCTAGCCCTACCTGCCCCCCATAGCTGCCACCCTGCTTTCCATGTATGAGTCTGCCTCTATTTCACTTGTTAGTTGTTTGTTAATTAGATTCCACATGTGAGTGAAATCACATGGCATTTGTCTTTCTCTGACTGGCTTATTTCACTTAGGATGGTGTTCTCCAGGCCCATCCATGCTTTTGCAAAGGATAAAATTATCTTCTTTTTTATAGCTGAGTAGTATTCCATCATGTAATGTCCCATAGTTGTTTTATCCACTCATCTATTGATGGACACCTGGGCTGCTTCCATGTCTTGGAGACTGTAAATAATACTGAAATGGACATAGAGGGGTGCTTATTTTCTTTCAAATTAGTGTTTTGGGTTCCTTTGGATAAATTCCCCAAAATGGGATCACTAGGTCAAGAGGCAGATCCACATTTAATTTTTTGAGGTATCTACTACAGCTTTCCACAGTGGCTGCACCAGTCTACATTCCCACCACTTGAGCAAAAGAGTTCCCCTTTCTCCATATCCTCACCAGCACTTGTTATTTGTTGAAAATTTTATAAAGAACTTATGAAACTCAACATACACACAAAAATACCAAACAATCTAATTAAAAAATGTGCAAATGACCTGAATAGACACTTCTGCAAAGAGGACATACAGATGGCCAATAGATATGTGAAAAGATGCTCAACATCACCAATCATCAGAGAATTGCAAATTAAAACCACAATGAGATATCACCTCACACCAGTCAGAATGACTAGTATCTTTGAAAAAGTATTCTTACCAAATTATTACCATGCAGTGTGGTGGAAACACCCTAGATAGACTCCCATAGAATCACATCCTTGTGGAAAAGGCCATTCCCTTGATAGGTTGCATTATATTGCAAAGGGGATAGAATATAAATAGTAGTTATATTACATTAAGTAAGATTATGTGTTAGCAGGTTGGAGACAGTGTTTTCTGTGGGTTTTGAAGAAACATACAACTAGGTTGTGAACTGCCTATGGAGAGGGTCATATGGCAGGGAGCTATGGACATGACAGTATCTTTCAACAGCCACAAAAAAAATGTATTCTTGTAAAAACCAAAATGAGGGTTCTGGCCAAGATGGAGACATAGGTAGATATGGTTCACTTCCTCGCAAAACCACAAGAAGAGTAAAAACAAATTTAAAAACAAAAAACAAACAGAATTGCCAGAAAATCAAACTGTATAGAAGTCCAACAACCATAGAGTTAAAGAAGAAATATTCATCCAGACTGGTAGGAGGGGCAGAGACAGGAAGCCTAGGTAGGAAGGATGTGAGACAAGACAGGGGCTGGTAGATTGTATGGTACTACATTGGAGTGCAGATAAGCCAGGATGAACAAGTAGGGAGCAAGACAAACTGTGCAACCCAGGGTTCCGGTGCAGAGAAATAAAGCCTCAGAATCTCTGGCTGTAAAAACCTGTGGGGATTGTGGCTCCCAGTCTCACAAGAGAGTCCCTTGGAGAGGCCCACAGTATCCTAGAATGTACAAAAGCCCACCTACCTGGGAATAAGCACCTGAAAGGGCACAATACGCTTGTGGGAAGTGAGTGAAGTGATGGAAAGTGGGGTGAAAGCTATGCAAGCTAGCAGGTGGCATCATTCCCTCTCTGACCCCTGCCCCACAAGACAGCATCACAACACAGCCACCTGGGTAGCCCCGCCCTGGTGAATACCTAAGGCTCCATTCTGTAAGCAACATATGTAAGCAATATAACAGGTGCACTAAGACAAAGAAATGTGATCTTTTCTTTCATATCAGGGCAGAACAGATCAAAACTCCAGAGAAAGAACTAAGTGACGAGGAGATAGCCAACCTATCAGATGCAGAGTTCAAAACACTGGTAATCAGGATGCTCACAGAACTGGTTGAATTTGTTTGCAAATTTGATGAAAAAATGAAGGTGATGATAAGTGAAATAAAGGAAAATGTACAGGGAACCAATAGTAATGGGAAGGAAGCTGAGACTCAAATCAATGGAGTGGACCAGAAAAAAGAAAGAAACATACAACTAGAAAAGAATGAAGAAACAAGAATTCAAAAAAATGAGGAGAGGCTTTGAAACCTTCAAGACATCTTTAAACATTCCAACATCCAAATTATATGAGTACCAGAAGGGGAAGAGGAAGAGCAACAAGTGGATAAGTATTTGAACAAATAATAAGGAGAACTCCCCCAATCTGGCAAAGGAAATAGACTTCCAGGAGATCCAGTAAGCTCAGAGAGTCCCAAAGAAGTTGGACCCAAGGAGGAACATACCAAGGCACATCATAATTACATTAGCCAAGATTAAAATTAAGGAGAGAATTCTAGAAGTAGCAAGAGGAAAGGAGGCAGTTACCTACAAAGGAGTTCCCATCAGACTGTCAGCTGATTTCTCAAAAGAAACCTCACAGGCAAGAAGGGGCAGGAAAGAAGTATTCCAAGTGATGAAAGGCAAGGACCTACACCCAAGATTGCTCTATCCAGCAAAGCTTTCATTTAGAATGGAAGGACAGATAAAGTGCTTCTCAGATAAGTTCAAGTTAAAGAAGTTCATCATCACCAAGCCCTTATTATATGACATGTTAAAGGAATTTATCTAAGAAAAAGAAGATAAAATATATGAATGGTAAAAAAATGACAGCAAACTCACAATTATTAACAACACACCTAAAGCAAAAACAAAAACAAACTAAGCAATCAACTAGAACAGGAACAGAACCACAGAAATGGAGATCACATGGAGGATTATCAACAGGGGAATGGAAGGGGGAGAGAGGGGAACAGGTACAGAGAATAAGTAGCATAGATGGTAGGTAGAAAATAGACAGAGGGAGGGCAAGAATGGTGTGGGAAATGTAGAAGCCAAAGAATTTATATGTATGATCCATGGACATGAACTGAATGGAGGGAATGTGGGTGGGAGGAGGTATGCAAGGTGGTGAGGAGTGAAAGGGGGGAAAAGGGACAACTGCAATAGCATAATCAATAGAATATATTTAAAAAAATAACCTAACCTAAACCCCCCCCCAAAAAAAAAAAAACTAAGCAAA
>PVKM010014223.1:12113-28323 GCA_004027735.1 Carollia perspicillata
GCACATGCCTGGGTTGCAGGCCAGTTCCCAGCAGGGGACAACAAAAGGCAACCATACATTGATATTTCTCTCCCTCTCTCCTTCCCTTCCCCTCTAAAGATAAATAAATAAAACCTTAAAAAAATAAAGTCTCAAATTAACATCAATTACTAAGTGGATTATTTTTCTTTGTGGTTGGCAGATTTTGGGGGGATTATATCTTTTTGCTTCCAGATTACTTTTAAGCAAGGCTGAAGACCTTAAAATTGTGTGTGTACAGATTAGAACATGCATTTCTATCTCTATAATATACAAGTATATTTTATTATACAAAATATAATTATTTATAATATACAGGGTAGGGCATAGGTTTACAGTTATTTGTACGGAAAATACTTCAATAATTAATAAATAACAGTACAACAATAAACTCTGTTTTGCACACTCACGACTGTAAATCTACTTTTGCCCAGCTCTGTATTATTGCATATAATATATGGTAACATATTCTATCTCTCTAATATATCTTATGCATATATAAGTGTACACATACACACACTCACACACCTATACCTCTGTAATATCCATGGACGTAATTTAATCTGAAGTTATTGGACTTTCAATTTTTTATGGCTTATTGACTATATAAATGTAGTCATTTATTTAACTATATGACAAACATAAATGTAAGGAAAATTTAAATTCAGTATAAAGGCTGCCAGGTAAAAAATGTATAGTGAAATACATGCAACTTTATGTGCTATATTGATGCTTTTAATGTAGTTATATTTTTAAAAAGATTTTATTTATTTATTTTTACAGAGAGGGAAAGGCAGGGAGAAAGAAAGGGAGAGAAATATCAATTGGTTGCCTCTTGAACAGCCCCCACCAGGGACTGCACCAGAAACCCAACTGTGCCCTGACTGGAATATAACCGGTGACCTTTTGCTTTGCTGGATAATGTTCAACCTACTGAGCCACGCCAGTCAGGGCAATGTAGTTGTATTTTTCCCTTTTTTTATTCCCCCTAAGTGTATGGTATCAAAGGTAGTAAAGTACATCTTTAATAATAAACTATTTCTTGTTATTTTAAATAAAATTATTGAAGCAACCTGGCAGAAAATCATGGTGAATCTAAAATGCAAAATGTGATAATAATATTTTAAAATAGAATCTCTTTTGGAAAATATGTTTTATTATAAGATTGGATTGTGGAGTTCTTAGGATAAGTCTTGGTACTGAATTATAGTACAGTTAGATTCATCTACTATGGAGCCCCACAAATATTTAGACTTTTAAAAAAATAACAGGTAAGATAATTATGGTATTTTAAAATTGGAAGATAACTCAAAACTTTTATTCTAATCATATTTTATAGATGAGGAATTGTCAGGGTAAGTCACTCAATCAAGACACCACAGTGGCCAAGTGACCAAAGAAGAATTTGAAACTCTGTCCATAGATTTATATGTACTTCACTGTTCTTTCTGTTATTCTACAGTCATGGACCAGTAGAGCTCATTTAAATATTTACACTGGTAAATGTTGAGTGCCTTTTCTATTCTATGTATCGTATCATAATATGCCTGTAGAATCAGCTCTATTATCATTCATTTTCATGGAAGAGGAATGTGAGGCTACTTGAACCTATGTAATGCCCAGTGTCACATCACGTGTAAACGGGGAAGGGAGGATTTGAACTCCAGTATTTCTGGCTCTGGAACCAGGAGTATTTGCCATGATTCTAGCAGTCAGCCCTTTGTTCTTCACTCCATTTCAACTAAGTCAGAGACATACCCCATTATCCTCATGATCCTTGTGATTTTAGCAAATAAAAGGAATTTACTCCCCGGCTCCCCAATATAGAGAACTCCTGATTGAATCCAAACAACTTTTTAAAATGAGGCAACCACCTAGGATTAGTGGTGTTTCCACACTCATTTGGTTTGTTGTGAGGGTAAGTCAAAGTCTAGAATGACTAAATCTTGCTCTTCCTAGCTTTAAGAAAAAGGCAGAGATGAATGGACACATATTGACCAGTACCATAGGGCAGGGACAGAATAAGCAAAGAGTGGAGAACATGGCCATAGTGGTAATGTGTTCTGCAAAGGAGATTTAAAAGTAATCGATGAATAAGAAACAGTATTGCACAGATAGCTCTGAAAGTTTCTTCCTTTCCTCTCATATTCTTCTCTTTGTTTCTGGACTCTTGGGCTTTTCTCAGTTTTTCCTATTGATATCTTTTAGTTCCATTCCAATGCCTTGATGCAGCCTGGTTGGGCAGGATTTGTTAAACATTGTCAAAGGATGGAGAATTTTAGGCTGATTCTTGTCTTATTGCATCCAGAGCCTACCTGAGTCAAAAATAAATACAAAGTCTGACAAGAAGGTATTCAGCCATGTAATATGGAAAACAGAGACATTTAGTGAAGATGATACAAGATATAGGAAACATTGTACATAGGACAATGATGCCTCAGTCCCCTTCAAAGTAGGCACCTTGTGACCTCACACAGTTCCCCCAATTGCCATCAACTGCCCTGTTCTATTTTCCTGAATCTCATCAGTGGTCTGAAATCTCTTTCCTTTCAAAGGTGATTGTAGTTTTGGGAAAAACCAGAAGTTGCAGGGTGCCAAATCTGTGCTGTAGAGGGACTGAGTCACATGGGAGATTTGATGGTTCGCCAAAAAACTCTGCATGAGGTGTATGCATGAGTGGACTCGTTGTGATGAAACTGTCAATCACCAGTTTACCATAGCTGAAGCCTTCTGAGTCATCCAAATGGTTTCCACAGAGGAATGTTCAAGCTTCACACAAAATTTGATGCAGATTTGTTGCTCTAATAGCTCAGTAACTTGGAATGCAACAACCACACAGTACACATACTCACTCAATAGTGTCCACCATCCCCATTGACTAGTATAGTGAAGTTGTCATTGTTCATGCATGCGCATTCTAGTCTACTCTTCTTGTCTGCCAGGTTACACTTATGTTGTGTAAACTATTCTTGATATATTAACAATGACTAGACTTTTTCCAGACAGACCTCATATAATTATAATCATACACATATATATTCACACATAATCACATATAAAGATCCTTTCATTCATTGAGCTTATAATCAAAATCTATGCCTGCATATATTTACATGTAATTTTATACACATGCATATTATAAGTACTGTGTTGTTAGAATCTGTTATAATATTTTAAATTCTAAAGTTCTAAAGAAACCTGGCTTTTAAATAGGTCTCTTTGTACCTTCACCACAGTGCCAACATATGTCATAAGTGATTTTTGATGTCAATTCTTGAGGTTAAACCTCAAGGTTAGGTCTATAACTGAGCCAATAGAACATTTTTACATTTCTAGCAGGTAGTTGTAGTTTAATTTTGTCTGAAGGAATATAGCATATGCAAAACTAATTTTAATCTTAAATCTTATTTCACTAAATGACTTAAAATTTAATGTCATAAGCTGTCATATCAACTCTAAGATAACATATTTGATCCAGAGCCATTGTAATAGCAATGCAGGACAGTTGATATTAGATCATCGAAAGTCAAACTACACAAAGTAGAATAGAAGACAATGCATTACTTGTTAAGTCAAACCTCTTCTCTAAGCTGAGAATTTGTGAAGGGAAAACAGAGTATGAAGAAGCCTGATTAGCAACAACCTTCATTGTGTACCTGTCAGAGTGGAAATAAAGACAAGATCCTAAGATTCCAAAGGCACAAAGCCATTAACTTTAGCTGTTTAAGCCTAGAAAGAAGACACAGATGAGAACAAAAGTTGACTATGATTCCATCTCAGAGGATGAGAACCATTGCACCTAGGGGACGGTTGTGGTCCAGGGGCTGCAATCAGTAGAGCAGGGTGACTGTTGTGTGGTCTATAGCAATCAGCAGGCAGTAAGCAATATTTTATGGAGTTAATCTCATGAATGCTAAGATTGATCAGGTGTTTGAAAGACAATGGCCTTGTTCCTGGGATTGTTTGCAGTTACCCGCAACATAAAAGTTACATAGGGAATCATAAAAAGAAAATAAATTCTATAACCACTTACACGATATAGTTTTCCTTGATAACATAATTAAATCAGACAATGAGTAAAAGCCTTCTTTGCTGAGCTAGTTATTTGGTTAATAAATTCTAGTTAACTACAAGTGACAACTTAACCTTTCAAAGTGTCTAGTGTCTCCTAGGGTTTCCTAGGTATATTGATTTGGGGAGGAGGGAAAACTGAAGCTTTCCCAGAGGTTTTAGCTCATAGCATAGGAAAACCTAAAATCCCTGTTATTAGGTGATGGACTTTTGTGTTACTCTCTCCAATCTAGGGGTGAAGAACTATCTAGGGTATTGTTGAGCCTAGATTTATTGAAAGATTTACCAGGACATCATAGGTCTAGGAGACTTCTGGCTTAAACAAAAAGATTTTTTCCTAATATAGTATTCTAAGTTTTCATTTGTTAATATAGGCTTCCAAGTATTTTGGCTTTTTTTTCTTTTTAAACAATTTTTTATTGTTGTTCAGTTACAGTTGTCCCCACTTATCCCAGGTTGTTCTCCCTACACCGTCCAACCCCTGCTCACAAAGACAATCCCCTCCCTATTGTCCTTGTCTGTGGGTCCTTTGTACATGTTGTTCTTCTTTCTCCTGTTATCTTCCCCCCTCCCCTCTGGTCCCTGTCAGGTTGTTCTTTCCATGTCTCTGGTTCTTTTTGCTCTCTTGTTTATTTTTTTCATTAGGTTCTACTTATAGGTAAGATCATATGATATTTTTCTTTAACTACTTGGCTTATTTCACTTAGCATAATACTCTCCAGTTCCATCCATGCTGTTGTGAAGGGTAGGAGTTCTTTCTTTCTTCTGCATAGTATTCCATTGTGTGAATGTGTCAAAGTTTTTTGATCCACTCACTTACTGGTGGGTACTTAGGCTGTTTCTAGCACATGGCTATTGTAAACAACACTGCTATGAACATTGGGGTGCAGAGATTCTTTTGAATTGTTGTTTCAGGGTTCTTAGGGTATAATCCCAGCAGTGGAAATGCTAGATCAAAAGGCAGTTCCATTTTTACTTTCCTGAGGAAATTCCATACCGTTTTCCACAGTGGCTGCACCAGTCTGCATTCCCACCAACAGAACAACAGGGTTCTTTTTCTCCACAACCTCACTGGCACTTGTTATTTGTTGATTTGTTAGTTATGGCCAGTCTGACTGGTGTGAGGTGATTTCTCATTGTGGTTTTAATTTGCATCTTTCTGGTGACTAGTGATGTTGAGCATCCTTTCATATGCCTATGGGCCTTCTGTGTGTCCTCCTTCGAGAAGTATCTGTTCAGGTCCTTTGCTCTTTTTCTTTGAAGTATATTTTATTGACTGTGCTATTACAGTTGTCCCATTTGTTTCTATTCTTCATTCCCCTCCATCCTGCACCCCTCTTCATCCAGCATTCCCCCTTCTTAGTTCATGTCCATGGGTTGTACATATAAGTTCTCTGGCTTTTCCATTTCCTATATTATTTTTAACCTTCCCTTGTCAACATTGTGCCTACCAATTATGCTTCTTAATCACTGCACCTTTTCCCCCATTTCCCTCCTCTCCTTCTCTGCTGATGACCCTTCATGTGATCTCCATTTTTGTGATTCTGTTCCTGTTCTAGTTGTTTCCTCAGTTTTTGTTTGTTAGGTTCAATTGTTAATAATTGTGAGTTTGTTATCATTTTATTGTTAATAGCTTTTGATCTTCTTCTTTTAGATAAGTCCCTTTAATATTTCATACAACAAGGGCTTGGTGATGATGAACTCCTTGAACTTGACCTTATCTGGGAAGAACTTTATCTGCCCTAGCTTTCTAAATGGTAGCTTTGCCAGATAGAGTAATCTTGGATGTAGGTCCTTGCCTTTCATGACTTGAATACTTCTTTCCAACCCTTTCTTGCCTGTGAGGTTTCTTTTGAGAAATCAGCTGATAATCTTATGGGAACTCCTTTGTAGGTAACTCTCCCTTTTTCTCTTGCTGCTTTTAAGATTCCTTCCTTATCTATAGTCTTGGGTGACTTAATTATGATGTGCCTTGGTGTCTTCCTCCTTGGGTCCAATTTCCTTTGCCAATTTTTAAATTGGATTGTTTGTCTTCCTGGTGTGGATGCATATGAGTTCTTTATATATTTTGGTGATCAAACCCTTGTCCAAGGCAAATCATTGGCAAATATGTGTTCCCATACAGTTGGTTCCCTTTTCATTTTGCCACTATTTTCTTTAGCCATGCATAAGTTTTTGAATTTGATATGGTCCTGTTTGTTTTTTCTTTCCTTTATGTCCCTTGCAGTAGGGGACATATTGCTGAAAATATTTTTGCATGGGATATTTGAAATTTTCCTGCCTACATTCTCATCTAGGATGTTTATGGTGTCACAATTTATATTTAAGTCTTTTTATCGATCTTGATTTTATTTTTGTGTATGTTGTAAGTTGGTGGTCTAATTTATAAATATATTGCTGGATCCGGCTTGCTAATATTTTGTTAAGGATTTTATCATCTATGTTCATCAGCAAATTGGCCTATGCTTTTCTTTCTTTGTTGTGTGTTTACTTGGCTTTGGAATTAGGATGAAGCTGGCCTCATAAAAGGAGTTTGAGAGTCTTCCTTCTTCTTGGATTTTTTTGAATAGTTTGAGCAGGATAGGAATTAGCTCTTCCCTAAATCTTTTGTTAAATTCACCTGTGAAGCCATCTGGTCCAGGGCTTTTGTGTGCCAGGAGTTTTTTTTTATTACTGCTTCCATTTCACTAGCTGTTACCCATCTATTCAGGCTTTCTGCTTCCTGAATCAGTTTTGGAAGATTATATTTTTCTAGAAATTTGTCCAGTTTCTCCAGGTTTTTTAATTTCTTGGCATATGGTTGTTCATAATAATTTCTTATGATCCTTTATATTTCTGTAGTATCAGTTGTAATTTCTCCCCTTTCATTTTTGATTTTCTTTATTTGGTTTCTCTCTCTTTTTTTCTTGATGAGTCTGGTTAAAGGCTTGTCAATTTAGTTTATCTTTTTGAAGATCCAGCCCCTGGATTGTTGATCCTTTGAATTGTTCTTTTTGTCTCTATGCTATTTAATTCTGCTCTGATCTTGATTATTTCCATCCTTCTACTTGCTCTAGGTTTTGTTTCTTGTTGTTTCTCCAGTTCTTGTAGTTGTCAGGTTCGGTTGTTTATCTGAAATTTTTCTGTCTTTTTTAGGTAGACCTGTATTGCTATGAATTTCCCTCTCAGGACTGCCTTCACTGTGTCCCATAAGCTTTGGTTGTCATGAGTTCATTTTCATTTGTTTCCAGAAACTTTTTGATTTCTTCCCTAATTTCATTCTTGACCCATTCATTGTTTAATAGCATGCTATTCAATCTCCATGAATTTGAGTGTTTTTGAGTTTTTCATTTAGGTTGGTTTCTAGTTTCAAGCCATTGTGATCTGAGAAAATGCTTGATATGATTTCAGTTTTCTTGAATTTCTTGAGGCTTGTTTTGTGTCCTATCATGTGGTCTATCTTTGAAAATGTTCCATGTGCATTTGAAGAGTATGTGTATTTTGCTACTTTGGGATGAAAGGCTCTACATACATTAGTTAAGTACATTTGATCTAGTTTGTTGTTCAGTGCCAAGTATCTTTGCTATTTGTTTGGAAGATCTGTTCACTTTTGACAGTATGGTGTTAAAATCCCCTACTGTAATTGTGTTGCTGTCAATATCTTGAAGTTCTCCAAGATTTTCCATATGTATTTGGGTGCTCCTATGTTGGGTATATATATATGTATAATGTTTATGTCTTCTTGATGGATTCTTCACTTGAGTTTTTGAAGTATCCTTCAGTGTCTCTTTTTATGGGTGTTGTTTTGAAGTCTATTTTGTCTGGTATAAGTATTGCTACTACAGCTTTTTTTTTTTTCCTGTCCATTTGCTTGGAATATTTTTTCCAACCCTTTACTTGCAGTCTATGTAGGTCCTTTGTTCTGAGGTGGGTCTCTTATAGGCAACATGTGTGGGTCATGTTTTCTTATTCATTCAGCTACCCCATGTCTTTTGATTGGAACATTTAATCCATTTACATTTAAGGTTATTATTGATAGGTACTTATTCATTGCCATTTTTCTCCTTTGTACTTGTGTTACTCTCTCTCACTCTCTTTCTTCATCTTCTTAAAGCAGTCACTTTATATGTCTTGCAATACTGGTTTGATGGAGGTATATTCTTTCAGCCTTATTTTGTTTGAGAAGCTCCTTATTTGGCCTTCCATCTTAATTGTGAGCCTGGCTGGATAAAGTAGTCTCAGTTGCAAGCCTTTGCTTTTCATCACTTGAAATATTCCTTGTCATTAACTTCTGACTTGTAATATATATTTATATTCAGAAATAAGCTGCTAGCCTTATTGGAGCTCCCTTGTATGTTACTTTTTGTTTCTCCCTTGCTGCCTTTAAGATTCTCTCTTTGTGTTTGAATTTTGCCATTTTAATTATGATGTATTTTGGAGCAGACCTCTTTGAGTTCATCTTGATTGGGACCCTCTGTGCTTCCTGGACTTGTGTGACTTCTCTCATCAAGTTAGGAAGTTTTCTATCATTACTTTTCCAACAGTTTTCTATCCCTTCTTCCTCTTCTTCTCCTTTTGATATCCCTATTATACAGATATTATTATGTTTCATGTTGTCCTGCAGCTCTATTAACCCCTCTTCATTTTTTGAGTATTTTAAAATTATTTTTGCTCTGCCTTGGAATTTTTTTCTACCTTGTCCTCCAGCTTGCTGATTTTATCCTCTGCTTCATCTTACCTGCTTTTAATTCTTTCTACTGTATTGTATTTTTCATTTCCTGCTATCTCTTACTGATAGTTTCTGTGTCCTTTCTCATGATGGTATAGTTCACAGTAAGTTCCTTTATGCTTTCCTGGAGTACTTTGACGTTATCACTGAGCTCTTTGAGCATCCTCATAACTGTTATTTTGAACTTGATGTTTGATAGTTTGGTTGCCTCAATTTCATTTAGCAGTCTTTCTGGGGATTCCTCCTTTCCTTTTGATTTGGTGTTGTTTCTTTGTCTCCCCCTTTTAGATGACTCTTCTTGTTTTTTTCTGCCTATTAGATTGATCTGTTTTGACTCTCTGTGTTTTTGGTTTGATATTCTCTGGTTGATGAATCTGTGATGCAATCTCCTTGATCAGTTGTGCTTGATGCTCTTGTGTTGCCCTTTATGCCTTTTATGGGAATGTAAGTGGGTTTTGGTTGTTGGTGGGTCATTCTTTGGTGGGTCCTTCCCTCTGGCTGGCTGACTGAGAGTCACTCCACCCTCCATGTCTTGTATGCTGTTGTACAGGTGCTGCCAGAACAAAAAGCAAGCATCCCAGGAAACAGACCCACACCTGCAAAGATGTACCCGACCCACAATTGCATTATCAACAGCAAATGTGCCAGTATTAATAAAGGTGTAAAGAGATTAAGACTATTATAAGAAAGGAAAAGCAAATATGAGGTGACTAATTAAAAGAAAAGTGATTTTGCAAGGGTAGAGGGAAGGGCAATAATAAGAGTAGGGAATAGAGACAAGGCAAAGCAGGAAAGTAAATAAAATTTACTTTGTAACTGAAAAAGGAAAGAGGATAATGGGGGAAAAGGGAAGAGGGTTTACAGGAACAATTATAAAGGACATATGGACAATAACAAGGGAGGGGTGGAAATGGGGGAGAGAAGCGGGGAGGGCTGGGGTGAAGGGTAGGGGTGGGAAGAAAAGGCAGAGAGAAAAAAAAATAATACACATCTATATTAAGAAAAGTTATAGTGAAATAAAAGCAACAAAAGAGATAAAAAATATGAGAAACAGCAAAAAGAAAAAAAGAAAAAGGAAGGAGGGATGTTGGAATGGAATAAGAGAGGAGAAGCATATAATGTTAAGTAAAAACTGAAATTTAAAGAAAATACATATATTTGTATATAACCAGTGAGAGAAAAATAGACCATTACCACTACCACCACCACAACAAATTATATATGTTTACATATATATACACACACACATATACTTATATATATGTGTATATAAAATCTCAAATAATATAGCACTAATTGCAAAAAATCTCTACCATGAAGATATCAACAACAAATGAGCTAAGACTTTACAGGTAGAATAAGAGGGCACAAAGAAAGAAAAGAAGTGCTTAAGAGATGTCTAGAGGAAATAGAAGTTATTTTGAGAGGTTAGAGGGTGAAGAAATACTAAGAGTCCGGGATGAAAACCCAGCTAAGACAGGGAAAAATTAACATGTAAAACAAAAAAAAAGGAAAGGGAAGGAGGAAGGCAAAATGGAATAGGGGATGGGGACAGTGAAATTTGAGATTTGAAATGCAAAGATAGTCACTATCTAAAAATAAGATTGCAGAACTGCAATAACAACCTTATCCACTACCTATGAGCAAAGATTGGTAAAGGTGGAGAGAGAATAAGGGTATTTTAGAATAGGAGAAGGAATGTGAGATGACTAATGACAACCACAAATGATTTTGAGAGGCTGATGGGGGGAGTAATAGTAATAGTGTGGTATAGAAACAAGTTGCAGAAAGAGAGAAAATAGAATTTAAAACAAAAACACAAAGTAGGGGGAAGAGGATAGTATGGAATAAGAGAAGGGAAGAGCAATATATGAGATTTGAAATAAACTATATTATAAAACCTGGTGCTATATTATACCCCAACTTGAAGGATATAAATGAACTTGAAACAGCTTTGCCAGAGAGAAGACAGTGTCTTATTGTGCCTGTCTCTATTTTCTCTGCTCTGCTGGATTTAGTAAATCAGAGCCTGAGAAGCTGTGTAGAACATAGTGTCTGGTGCAGGACCTTTTTCTTCTTTCCCCTGAGGAAATGTACACATCAGCAGGAAACTTCTGGGCCTGACATTGCTGCTCTGCTGAGCCTATAATACTGCAGGTGGGGGTTAGGTTCAGTTGTCTGTGAAAGGCTCTGGCTGACTGGAGCGAATCTCAGGCATTCAGCTCCTGCCTTCCAGACCCATGACTGCTGCTTCCTCACTGGAGTTTTAGCCGGAATTCTCCACTCTGTTCTGCCCTGTGCTTGTGCGCTGAATTGGGTTGGGTCTTCTCACTCCTTCTGTGTATTCTATGACTGAATTTTTGGTTAGCAAAACTGCTGTGACCTGCCCCCATGTACAGGCCTATGCACCTGGGTCCCTGACAGGCCTTGGGTATGTCTCAGCTCCCTTTGAAAAGGGTTTCTCTTTGGTCCCCATGCTGTAGCATGGGTCCCTGGGGGGCCTTTTCTCCATGTCCTCCCTTTCCCTCCAAATCACACAATCTCTCACCATTAGGTCTGGCCATCTTCTTACAGAACTGCCTACAATTTTAGATAAAGTTTCTCTCTGAATCTTTCCCAGATGGCATTGGGAAGATCCCCTTAGCTGTACTATTACACGAGGTGGTGATGGCATGCTGTCCCTGCTCCCTCCAGAGGTCTTCAGCCTCAAGCCTGCCTATTTCTACTGTGCTGTTTCTAGAGTCTACATCTCCCAGGCCTTCTCTTGCCATCCTGGTAGCTCACAGGTCCTTAGCCAATCTACAGCCTCCCCAAATCTGTGCTGCCAGAATGCTTGGGTAGGCAGTGGTGGTGGTCTATGTAGAAAGCCCAGGTCATAGGCTCCTGATGTGCCAGAAAGCCTGGGCAGTCTATCCCTGGGTGCCACACAGGATGGCCCATTCCTGGGTATTCCTCCACACTCCCCATGCTCTCCTCCCTCAAGTCTTAGGGTTTTGCATTCACAATTAAGATGATTATGAACATATTGTTAAGTCATCAGTAGAAGCGAAGTCAGTCATCTAGGGAAAGCCATATGTCCTTCACTGGAACATTTTGGAGAAGGAAAATGCTACTATTCTGTTTATAATGTTATTTTACATATTTTTTATTTTTCATCTATAAAATAACCATATATTAAAAATAATCTGTAAGGCATAATAAAATGATGATTAAGCATAATTTGAGACAAGAGGTAGAATGGGACAAATGTTTCCCTGTTTATTCCTTATAAAATTTTTCATAATTCATGGGCTTTTCAAGGGAATTGCAGAGTACTTACTTCTTTGTGATTTTATAAGATAGAGAAAGCATACCATCTAGAGCACCCAGGAAAAGCTCCTATAAGTTTCAGTTTAGCTCAGACACTCAAACCTAATTTTTGATATTTTCTTATCTTCTCAAGGAAGCAAAGTGTCATAGTTATGTGAAACACACAGAATGGGAGGTAAAATGAACCATTTCTGTGGATCCCAATAGTTTTCTGCACCATCAGGTATCTTTCATGCACTTCAGTCTTCTGTAAGTTACTTTATTCTGTAGAAAATTTCATGGTTGTAGAGCACTTTCTTGAATAGCTAGTTTTAACAAATGCCTTTTAACGGTACAAAAATCCCTTTGACCAAAAATTGATGCTGGTACAGATAAGCCATACATCTTGTTTCCAGCTCTTTTTCCATAATTGAATGAATAATCAATAGGCATCTGACAATCAACTTTAACTTAGAAAATCCAGATATCTGGTTAGAACCAGGTGAAAAAACCCAGACAATGCATATAGGAAATAAGATTTTTGCTGGAAAATATCTACAGTTAAGTGGAAAAATTGATGCAGGAGATTTGACAGGAAACCAAAGAGACCATAATTTTAAAAAGACAATACAGAAAAGAAGGAAATACATTTTTTAGTTTTATTTGATTTGACATATAATATTGTATTAGTTTAAGGTGTACAAAATAACGTTTTGATATTTGTATATATTTCTAAATGATTACCACAATAAATTTACTTAACATCCATCACTTCATATAAAGTTACATTTATATTCTTGTAATGAGAACTTTTAAGATCTAGTCTTAGAAACTTTCAAATATGCAAAATAGTATTATTACTTACAGTCACCAATCTGTATACATCTCCAGAACTTATCTTGAAAATGAATTTTGTACATTTCTATAACCTTCATTCATTTTCTCCACCCACATCCCCTGCCTCTGGTAACCGCCAATCTCTTCTCTGTTTCTGAGTTAAGTTTTTTAGATTCTACAAAGAAATGAAGCCATATAGTCATTTTTTCTCTGCTTGATTTATTTCACTTAGCAAAATGCACTCAAAGTTTATCCCTATTGTCACCGTCAGCAAGATTCCTTCATTTTATGGGTGAATACTATTCCATTGTATTGATGCGTTGTCTTTTACATTTCACCCATCTATAAATTTAGATTATTTCCATGTCTTGGTTATTGTAAATAATGCTGCAGTAAACATGGAAGAGCAGAAATCTCCTTGAGAGAATGACTTTGTTTTCTTTGGACATGCAACTCTCAATCCTCCTGCATTGATTTTTCTATAATGTTTTTCATAGTGGCTGCACTGATTTACATTTCCAACAACAGTACACAAGGGTTTCTCTTTCTTCACATTTTTGCCAACACTTGTTATCTTTTGTCTTTTTGTGGATAGCTGTTCTTACAGATGGGTGGTGATGTCTCATTTTGGTTTTGATTTCAATTCCCTGATGATTAGCAATGTTCAGCACCTTTTCGTGTATCTCTTCATCATTCGTATGTCTTTGGAAAACTGTCCATTGGGTTCATTTGCCCATTTTTAAAGTCATATTGTTAGTATTTTTGGTATTGAGTTATATGTTTTTGTATATTTTGGATATTAACTACTTTTTAGATATATGATTTGCAAACATTTCTTTCATTCTGTAGGTTGCCTTTTCATTTTTTAGAGACTTTCTTCACTATGCAGAAGCTTTTTAGTTTGAAGTCATCCCACATGTTCATTGTTGCTTTCATTATCTTTGATTTTGGTGTCAAATTCAAAAAAATTTATTGCCAAGACTGCAGTCAAGGGGCTTCCCTCCTGTTTTTTCTTCAAGGAGTTTTTTTTTTGTTGTTGTTGTTTCAGCATTTATGTTTAAGACCTTAATCCATTTTGAATTGATATTTGTGTACAGTATAAGATAGGAGTCCAGTAATATTCTTTTCCCTATAGTGGTCCAGTTTTTGAAACATGATTTATTAAAAAGACTATTCTTTTCCTATTGCACATTTTTTACTCCTATTTCAAAAATCTATTGACCACATATTTGTGAGCTTATTTCTGCATTTTCTATTCTGTTCCATTTTCTATATGTCCGTTTTTTTTGCTAATACTGTACTTTTTTATTACTATAGCTTTGTAATATAGTCTGAAAGCAGAAATTGTAATACCTTCATTTGTTCTTATTTCTCTTTATTTTAGAAGTTTTGTCATTCTGTAAAAATTTTAATGTTACTTTATTCATTTTTGTGAAAAATGCCAGTGGAATTTTGATAGGGATTACACTGAATCTGTAGATTGCTATAGGTAGCATGAATATTTAACAATTTTAATTCTTTCAATCCATGAATATAGGATATCTTTCCATTTATTTGTGTCATCTTCAATTTCTTTCATTATTGTCTTAGTTTTCAGTGAACAGATCTTTCAACTTCTTGATTAAATTTATTCCTATATATTGTATTCTTTTTGATGTGATTGTAAATGGGATTGTTTTCTTAATTTCTTCTTCTGATAGTTTGGTGTTAGTGTATAGAAGCACATCTGATTTTTGTGTATTGATTTTGTATCCTGCAACTTTACTAAATTTATTATTTCAAATAATTTTTAGTGGTACCTTTAGGGTTTTCAATATATAATTTTTGCCTTTCTATTTGGATGTCTTATAATTATTTTCCTTACCTAATTGCTCTGGCTAGGACTTCCAGAATTAGGTTGAATAAAAGTGGTAAAACTTGCATCCTTGTATGTTTCCTGTTATTCATAGAAAAAAATTCATCTTTTCACTACTGAGTATTATGTTAGCATTTTTACAAATGCTTTTCTGCATCTACTGAGATGATCTTATGATTTTTATCCTTTATTTTGTTAATGTGGTGTATCATATTGTTAGATTTGTGATATTGAACCATTCTTTATCCCTGAAATAAATCCTCTTGATCATGGTGTATGATCCTTTTAATATACAGTTGAATTTTATTATCTAATATTTTGTTAAAGATCTTGGTATCCCTTTTTATAAGGTTTGTTAGCTTGTGTCTTTCATTTCTTATGGCATTCTTGTGTGGTTTGGCATCAAGGTAATGTTTACCTTATAAAATAAGTTGGAAGTGTTCTTCCCTCTTCTATTTTTCTGGGAAGAATCTAAGAAGAATTAGTATTAATTCTTCTTTCAATGTTTGGTAGCATTCACTAGTGAAGCCTCTGGTCCTGAAATTTTTTTTTGTGAGTAGATTTTGATTAGTAATTCAATCTCCTTACTAGTAATTGATCTGTTCAGATTTTTTATTACTTCATGATTCATTCAGTCTTTGTACATTGTATATATTTCTAGGAATTTATCAATTTTTTCTGTGTTGTCCAATTTGTAAGGGTAAAATATTTCATAATGGTATTTTATAATACTTTATATTTTCTACCTTTAATTTCTAATTTTATTTATTTATTTTGTGTGTGTGTGTGGGAGGAGTGGGGAGAGAGAAAGAGAAAGGTTTGTCTATTTTTTCAAATAAAAAGCTTTTAGCCCTGGCTGGCTCAGTGGACTTGTTACAGAACAGGGGTCAAGGTGGGGTACAATATACTATTACTGAAAGGACCTCCCACTAAATTCACTTGTCCTCCACCGGAGGAAAGACATCTCTCAATACCAGAGATTTGTGAAAAGGAAAGGAAATGTTTATTTAAAACTATACAGACTTAAAGTAGTGACCTAATGTCTTCATTAAAATATCAAAGTCCTTTAGGATACCCACAAATGCACACAGTGCTTCCTTCTCCCTCTGCCCTGAACTGGGTACCGTATCTCAGGAAAAGAAGTAGACGTCCATGATTCAGGCTGCTGGCAGGATCTCCAGCTAATCCAAAGCCATGTGGCACCTTCTTGTGGACCATCAACAAAATCTTTGTACCCCTTTTCCAGGCAAAGTCTCTCCTGCTTCCCAAGTCACGTTACAAAAGGGAGCACCCCCGTGATGCATGGTCCTCTTCTACCAAAGCTCCAGGGGTCCCCACTCTGGCCAAAACCACATGGTCCTTCTCTCCACCAAAGCTGTGGGGATCCCCACTCTGGCAAAGCCACATGGTTCTCTTCCCAATGGCTGCCATGT
>PVKM010014224.1:0-29268 GCA_004027735.1 Carollia perspicillata
GAGGACGCAAGGAGAAATTAAATACGAAGTGCTTAAAGCAGCGCCAGCCACAGAGTTAGCAGTCTGTAAATGTTAGCTCTTCCGTGCCTGTCCCCACCCGCACTTCCTGCTAAATATGGCTGGTGACAAACAGCATTCTTGGCAGACTCTGTCATGAAAAGTAATAAATGCTCAACACAGGAAGCTCGGAATCCCAGAAAGGCGCAAAGGAAAAGAAAAACAATTATTCATGTTTACACCACCCAAAGAAAACCATCCCTCATACTCAGCGGGTTTGACGTGTCTCTCTCTCAATGCAGCCTCCTATAAAGCACAAAGAGTTTATCCCATTTGGACACGGTTCTAATATAGACTGCTTTTCAACCCGGCAACTGGTGCCGGCTGGGTTCTCCAGCAGCAAACACTGAGCAGTTTGGGAGGTGGGCAGGGTGCCTGTTAGGGACCAACACCTGTCATGGGGAGTCGGGGATGAGGAGAGGAGGCAGGATTGGGCCCAGGAGAAGTTCAACTTCAATGCAAGTGTTAAGTTTATATATATAAGCTATGCATAACATACATATGTAGATAGATAGATAAGGCAGGCAGATAGACAGATATAGAGATAGAGATAGTGATATGAAGAAAGAGGGAATTTCTGACAGGAAATGTGAAATCTCTGGTTGAGGGAACAGACTGTTTTTCACTCACAGGGCATATTACCACTGGTTCCCCACACCCCAAACCTGCAGGACAACAAAATGGGGGGCAGACGTTATCCTGTGCATTCAACGGGTCTCACCATAGGTTGCTACCCCAAAGTTATGAAACGCAGAGGGTGGCTGGTACATCTGCCCATCCTCACCTCTTGAAAAAGAGAGATCTTTACTCTGGAATGTAAATGCATGTTTCTGCAGGAGGAGGTTGGCCATCAGTAGGCGTTTTACCCTAGAATGTGAGCACATGCTTTGGGGAAGGAGCTAAGTCTCTAAACCACTTTGGAAAAAGATGCTATTTCTAACTTCCGAGGCATGCTAGCAATTCTTGGTTAAGAGTCATCTTCTAACCCAGTTTGCTAGTGCTCTTTGCTGGAAGCTCCCAAACCATGCAGAAAGGATGGAACGGTTCCTGGGAACCCTCTCCCAAGAGCAGCCTTGACACAACCGGGGCCAACCTCACGGGAGCTCTGGAGCATCAGTGGCGTGCCAGAATGTTCAGCCCTGGTGGAGATGGTTGGGCTCCTACGTGCTGCCCCAAGCAGCACTGGATGTGTGCTGCTCAGAAGGCTGTGCCTTTGGCCGAGACTGCTTTCCTCCGTGCATATGAACCCTGAAGGAGCTAACAGACATGCACACAAGCGTTCCCTTGGACTTGGATCTGACCCGCACGTGTGCATGTCTGCCCCAGCAATACACATGACTCCGAATGGGTGCATGGCATTTCACTGCTCTGATTACCCTAATGGATGATCACCCCATTATTGAGAGTAAAGCTATTGTGAACTTTCTCCTGTTCTGAGCCACACTACCATGACTGCCCTAATAGATGACATTTTTGTGCTCTTCCATGGTTTTTCTCCCTAGGACAAATTCCTAAAAGTGGAATTCTGGGCGAGGTGTTTGGGTATTTTTCAGGCTTTTGATGCATGCTACCGAACTGGCCTCCACTCAAGGCTGTGCCGAATCACACTCCCCTGCAATGGCTGCACCTGGGTGCTTCTCCCGAGTCCTGCTGATGCTGAGACCGTGACCCCTTGAAGTCACTGTCCACCAGCTTGGGGAAGAAAAGTATTCTGCTTTTGTTTTTATTCTCACTTTTTAAAGGCTGTGGGTAAACATTTTTTCACATGCTGTTTGACCGTTTTGATTTCTTGTTTTCTGAACTGCTTGTTTACACTCACTCTTTAGTTTTCTAATGGAGCACTTTTCTTTTCCTTATTGATTGGAAAGACCGCTTCAGCATATCGACTCAGTCTCCCTGTCATCTATGTTGCCGTTATTTTTCCCAGTTTACTGTTTGCCTTTTCATCTTGTTTATAGTGTCTTTGACGTGCACATGTCTTATGGTTTATAAGAGCCAATTCATCAATCTCTGCCATCCTAGCGTCTGTCCTTGTCATTACGGCTGCAATACTTGATTCATTTTATTTTCTGAATGCAGGACCTTGATTTTACCCCTATTAAATCTGACCCAGTTAATTTCAATTCGTTGTTGCCAGCTGCTCGATCGTTTAGCGTCTCAGGTCACCCGGCGTTTCAGCTCTCCCTCCCAGCTTTGAGTCAAATGCAAATTTGATCAGTGTTCTTTCTGTGACTTCATCCAAGTCGGCTATCACCCCTTGTACATTTCTCTAATGATGTTCATTCAGCATGTCTGAAATGGAGCCAAATGGAGCCTTCTACATCACCAACGCGGCAGCCAACTGGCACCAGGCACCTCCATGGGGGAGGAGACAGTCCCTGCCAAGTGGACGCCTGGCCAGGTCTGAGACGCTTCTTCGGATCCGTGTTTTTACAGCACCTGTCACCCTTAGAACCATCGCTTCAGGGCTCTAATCATTTATTTATGTTTTCTCCTCCCTTTGGCATATCTATTTTTCCCTTCTTAGCCAACTGAACACTTTGTGGAATGACAAGGGACATAAACATATAGAAAATAATCAAGTGTTAGATGACAATGATGAGGCGTGAATGGCAGTACAAATAGTCCAGGGTTGCACTGGAAGTCCAACTGGTTTCCTTGGAATATTGGACAAGGCGTTAAAGATTATCTGGCCCTCACCTGATGCTAACGTCCATTTTGCATCATGAGAATTAATTACAGCTACCATTTATAGAAACCATCTGGGAACCACAGAGTTTTCTTACGTAATCTCTTAATCCTTAAAAACACCACTTTGCAAGACAGGTGTTAGCTTCCTTCAAACACAAGGAAATAGAGGTTCAGAGAACTCAAGCTATTAGTCCAAACTCACACAGGTTGGAAGTGTTGGAGCATGGATTTGAACCTGTATCTCTCTGGATCCAAATTTCATACCAAATTGCCTCCCCAGCCGATGCCGACTGTTCTGCACTCCTTAAACACCACCAGGGACGGGTCACTCTGAAGATGATTCCAGGAGTGCCATGAGGGGAAGGATTCTGGGTCTGGGCCTAAATTTTCTTTTCTGTATCTTGTCCACCTTGAAAACACACAAACCAATCTTCTCATCCCTCCTCAAGCTACGTCTTCTAAGGATCATCTCCTCCTTGTCAACTCTTCTCACATCGGTCAACAGTTCCTCATATGACAGACTTGGGAGACCCTCCATCTGACCTTGCTCCAAGTTATCCTTGTCGCTCACATCATCTAAAACTGAATGCCATGCTCCAGATGGGCTCTGAGGACAGCAGGACTTCTCCCCAGTGACCTGCCAGGTTCTCTCCTTCCCTTGCAGAAAGTCATGGAAACAGGAAGAGCCTCCTTACTTCATAGCCTACCCCCAACTTGCTTTTACTCCATTCTCAGGTGGAGGGTCTTGGGAGCAGACGTTTTCTTCTTATATTCGTGCCAGCCTGGCACTGAACCCCCTTTTCTACAATATGGCTTTTTTGAATCAAGCTCCCATCTTGCTTGGCTGCTTTCTCTCACCTTCCCGTCTTACCTTGGTGTTCCTTCTTGACTTCATTGAACATTCATTTATGGAGATGCAGTCCCTGGCCTCTTGGTTGGCTCAGAGAGTGAGAGAGCAAGAAACAGGTGGATGAGGAAAGCTCAGAGCTCTCACCTGGGGCTTCTCAGGTGGGAAACCATCTAGCACAGAGCCAGGAGGTCTCTTTCAAGAATGGCTGGTCAGGTGGCTGGCCTCTGTACTATGGCTGCACCTTGGAAGGAACTGGAAATTGGGAGCTGCGAAGGGGACATCCAAAAACAAGGAGGTGGGACAGGCAGAGACACCTCAAGGCCCTGCCGTGGTTCTGTCTCATTTCCTAGTCACTGAACCTAGTTCTGTCATGTCTTCGTGTTCTGAGCCCCACATGCTCACTTCCCTCATTCCTAACATGAGGATAACAGTATCACTGACCTTGTGGGCTTGTCATGAGAATTAAATCATATGATGCCTGTAAAGTGCTCAGAACAGTAAGTGCCCCACAAATGGTGGCTATGATCGTTCTCAGCCTAGCCCTAGATTTAACTATTTCAGTCAACAAAGCACCAGGCAGTGTGTAAGAACGAAGACCTGACTTTTTCATCTCTTGCTTTAGAGCTTTCTCATACACCTCTCATCAGAGCCTCACACCCCCCTGAAGAAGGGGGCACAGCAGGTGCTCATTGGCCTTCATGTAATGAGGATGCAACGGAGACGCGGATGAATGAAAGAGGAGTGCCAGAATTTGTCCATGAATCTATCACCACTTTTCCCCCACCATCCTGTTGTGATTTTAATGTAGATTCATGACGGGAAATAAGGATCGACTGAGTTGAGTTTTAACTTCTGTCTGACAGCTCCTACCTCCATTTTACGCTTCCTTTGCTTCTCTCGGCCCCCCATAGGAGACCCAGCAATGGCCTTTAGTTTGAGACTGAGGGTTATCCCAATGCCTGAGCTAATTGTGAAAACAGCAGGAAGTGACTCAGCCCTGTATGTTTCTTCATAGTTTTGACCTTCACTACCTACCTTGGACTCAGCCCAGCTCTCAGCTCTGGAATCCCACTCTGCATTAAGAACTGTGATTTCACCTGACCTGAGATCTAACAAGTCAACCTAATGCAATTCACGAATGCTGGCAGAAGATGCGAAACTCCTGGGTCAGAGACAAAAGACAGCTTATTACTCACAGTAACATTAGTAGCCAGGCACCATCACTGATGCTGGTTCCCTGAACCTCAGTTCCCACAGGGCAAAGCAGTGAGGGCCAGAAACTCCTGCACACAAAGCAGGTTTTGTTATAGGCTAGGAACCCAAAGCTTAAGAAACCCCAATCTTTTAAAGGAACTGTAAGCAAAACTGCCCAACCTTTGCCCTGGAGAAAGGCATTACTGGTCAGCAAACAAATTGGCGGCCCTCTGGCCCAGAGGGAGACATAATCGCTATGTTCCAGGGCTATTTGTTATTCAGAATCCTTGGAAAGATAGGTGGCAACACACTGTGCAGAAACTTGAAAGACCCAGGGAAAAGTGGCTCCCAATGCCCTGTCCCCCCACCTATGCAGTCTGTGCAGGAATTTGGGACATAGGTTCTGGGACACTCAATCGTCATGGCCTTCCTGGGCTCATCACAGCAACATTATGAAGTCAAAATCCAGGAGATTTTTGGGTTACTAGGCCTTGTGCTGCAAACTGGTATGGACACATGCAATGTGTCTGGCTTCCCAAGGAAAGATGAAATGGGATCCAGGGTTTTGAAACCAGCAGGGAAATGAGTAAGAACTCTAAGACAGATGAGAGGATACACTGGCATGATTTCTTTAGCGATGTCATTTCTCTAATGATGGAAGTCAGTGTGTTTCTAATAATGAATGTTAATTAACTGCAAGATATAAGCCATTAACCAGTGTGGATTCTCTTGATGTCTGTGTTTTTAGTTTAAAGTTCATGAATACAGGTGAATAAACACAGGGCTCAGGTAGGCATTCCTTCACTCTCTCACCCATGAGATAAAGCTGTATTGTAGCGCTTCCTGTGGGCTGGGTTTTTAAAGCTGAAGTACTGGTCACCACGGTGCAGACTGTACAACACTGTGAGCCTGGCTGCACTGAAGTCACCTGGTGTGAGGTTTCTATTGCTCTGCCAGGGCTTTGCAAACGGGCACAGAATTTTCTCCAGCAATTCCACATCTAGGGGTTTATCCTCAGGAAGAGATCAGAGATTAGCACAATGGTTTTTCTGAGGATTAAATAAGCTAATACAAACAAAGTGCTAAGAACAGTATCTAGCTCAACCTATTTCATTTAAATGCTCAGTTCAGTTTTACTTATAAGTGAAAAGAATTTAAATAACCCAGCCCTAGCTGGTGTGGCTCAGTGGATTGAGTGCCGGCCTGCCAACCAAAGGTTCGCTGGTTCGATTCCCAGTCAGGGCACGTGCCTGGATTGGGGGCCAGGTCCCTAGCAGGGGGTGTGTGAGAGGCAACCACACAATGATATTTCTCTTCCTCTCTTTCTCTTCCCTGCCCTTCTCTAAAATAAATAAATATTTTTTTAAAAAATAATTTAAATAACCCAAACCTCCAACAGTAAAGGACTCTTTAAGTAAATTATGAAATGTACTGAAAATGAAATTTAAAATGGGTATTAAAACCATACTATAGCCGGCTTCCGTTTACATTTAGGATGTAAAAAGTAATACAGACCATTGCTCTAGCTGTAACAATAAGGAGGCACTGATAAACTAAAACCTGTCACACATGTCTGGGAATAAATGAACAACAGATGTGAAGACCCTACACCGAAACATCGCTGCAATAAATTACAGATTTAAAGAGAGATAAAAAGAAAGACATACCAGATTAATGTACTCAACTATTTGATTTTAAGATGTAAATTCTTCCCACATTGACCTGCAGATTCAATGGTGTTCCAGTCAAAAATCTCAAAAGGCCTTTTCAGTAAATATTAATAAGCTGGTACCGAAATATAGATGGAAATGGAAAGACCCTAGAAGAGCCAAGATAATCTTAAACAGAAGAAAGTTGGTGGGCTTACATTAACACATTTCAAGAAACAGTTTCTTGGGCCAAAGGAACTCCACAGTGAGGTCCTACGGAAACCACGCCACTGGTCACCTGGTGCTCGCCAGGACAGCTGTACTGGTTGCTCATGGCTAATATCTGTTCCAGTTAGGAAGAATCTGAGTTACATGGGTTTTGTTCATTCATTAAACAAATATTTACTGAGGTTGTACATGCCAGCCAAGCACAGATTTGCTGTGAAGCTGATCAGTTGTAACTGTCAGGGCCTGTCACTCGGCCCCCTTCCGGGGATTCACAGGATCACAGGTATGTATAAAGTACACCAAGAAAGATATTTTATCCATATTGGTTAAGACCACTGTCTCCACTAGGGCTTTGCCTCCTTCCTACTTCCCCGCATGCTGGCTGATGTGTCATTGGGAAAATTCAGTGTAAGTTGAGGTGTGGACTCATTCAGTGTGACTGTAGTAGGATGCATTTATATGGTGGCAGCCACTGCCATGTATGGTCACATTACTGTTAGCTGTCCAGAAGGAATGACTTTCAGAAATACTCTTACTGCCACTGCGCCAACCCACCCAGAGTCATGACACAAACAATGGCCAGGGCCAGAAATTGTTTATGGAGATATAAATGGTTTCCATGGTGCCTGGCATCAAAAACATGGGCTAGCAGAGAAAAACTGAGGTATTAAGGCGGGTCTGCGGAAAATCCTTCCCCATTTTATGGCCCACGTAGGGAAGAAATTTGATAGAGATCTTCCCAACTTAGACATTACCAACAGCGGATTGTGAAGCCAAAAGGAACTTTCCTGAAATATCATCAAATTTGAAAAAGCAAATTGTAATCAACCATACTAGAGAAAATAACTCAATTGTCTTTATATTCTCTCTATAAAAATATGAATTTTCTGCTTATCCTATTATTTACTGAGAAAAGTCTCTCACTCTGGTAGCAAACCTGTGTATTTTTACTTGTAGTTCTGCCAAATGTAACTTTACATATATTTAAGACTATGTTATTAAGTGCACACAAATTTAGAACTACCACAGCTTCCTGGCAAAGTGACCCTGTTTTTATTACACAATCTCCCGTTTCATAGCCTGCACTTCTTTCCTTGAAGCCTGTTCGGCTTGTTGTAAATGTGATGACAGCACCTTTCTTTCCATTCCCACTCTTGTTGTCATTTCTCTGTGCACGGGCTTATGTTTTAGATGTGACTCTTGTAAACATCACGGGACTGGGTTTGCTTCTTAAAATCCATTCTGACCGTCTTTGTTTTTTAAAGGACACTTATCCTATGGACATTTAATGTGATTACTGTTATGTTTGGGTTTTAACTTACCATCTTACTACATACAGCCATGGGCCGTCACCCCTACTGGATGCAGGCAGCCAGGCCTGCTCTGTACCGCTGCTTGATGACTCTTGCATTGACCAGTCACTGGGTACAAGTTGCTGGGGGAGAGCGGGGCGTGGCCTTGAGCAACACAGCCTTCTTCAACTGCCAGTGACTCTGGAGGAGGAACGCAGCTGTGAGCCAGCCACAGACGGCATGGGCAGCCACTGGAGAGGACCGAATGTATTGGTCCCGAAGGGAGATGAGGCAACACCCCAGAGCACCCGCCATATACATTCAGCCTCCAATATGGTTGCTATGTAAACAGACAGATTCTCACAAGAGAGGGCTGATAGAGCTGCTTACTGGAACCAAAAATCCTAAATATGTTGAATCAGCAAATGGCAATGTCAGTGTGTTCTTACAATCTTTGAGCTGGAAGGCACCTTAGAGATTCTGGAACTCACCCTCCTCATTTTTACAAATGAGCTGACTGAGCCTCAGAATGCAGTAATTTCATTTTCCTAACGTCACAGAGCCGTTCTGTGGTCCTGGCAGCATCGAATTCAGAAGCTTGCTCTTTTGACTTATAATTCACTGCAAGACTCCAGCCCTGCATCTATTTGGCAGACATCTATGGCTAGCAGAATATTATGCATAAGTCATATAATTATATTTATGATGTTTTAAATCATTCTAAAAAAGTACCCTCAAGAGTCTCTTAGTTGTCAAGATTTTTGCATATACACTTTCATTAGCATAATTGATTAAGCCATAAATGTCCCTATAAGACAAAACATAGTCTTATGTTCTCCAAGTACATTTAAGCTCCTGATGACAGATAGATTGAAAATTTATGCAAACCAACATTTATTCAATTCCAAGGAAGACAATAAAGGCTTGATCTGGGTAATCAGTTTATGTTCATTAGTACTTTGTAATCTCATAGTTTTGTAGCTTCTGCACATGCATTATCTCATTTAATCCTCCCAGAAACTGTGACATCGGCAGGAAGCAAATTATTAGCTCCAATTTAGAGATCAAACTACACATTACGAGAAAGAAAGGACACACTGGAAGACACACATCCAGTAAATGATGAAATCAGCAAAATTTGGGTCATCTGTCTCATGACCCAGTGTTACATACACACCCTAAAGCGACCCGCATCCGCAATGACTCATGCCCTTGCACAAGACCCCCCGCCTCTGACTTGCTTAGAGTATGGCCAAGGTGATGGGATGCCACTACCTTGAATATGGTCGAGATGGTTAGGTAACACTCTTGTGGTTACATTTTGTTATACAAGACCCTGTAACTGAAGAGAAGCACTCCTACGGTCTTGAAGAAACAAACTGCCATGTCGAACAGCTTATCTGGACATCCACATGGCAGGGAACTGTGGGCAGTGTCTCCAGCCAAGAGCCGAAAAAATGCCGGGGCCCCCACTTGAATTCTGCCAGCAACCTGAATGAGCTTGAGAACACATTTTTCCCCACCCGAGCCTCCAGGTGAGCGCGCGGCCCAAGCACACACCAGGCACAACACTGTCGGTCCCCGTCCCTGTCTCCAGCTCCTAGCAGATCTCATGCCTTCACCATTTCACACCTCTTTCCAATGGCTTTCAAAAGCACTTTCATTACACAAATACAACATAATTATGAATGGCATGTAATAAAAACCAATATTATATAAGTGAGTGCTACCATCTCTAAATGTTCTGTTTGGAAAAGAAGACAATCTCTAAGGTTCTCAGGGTCAGAAGAGGTCATACGAAGGAGGGGAGATCCTACCTGGGACTTGCAAGATGTGGAAGATGCAGACAGAGGGGGAAGACGGGGAAGGTGCTTCCAGGAGGAGAGGGGCCACGTAATAGTCACTGACATTTAGTGAGTACATACGACACGCCAAGCACCCTTCTAAAGCTTGTATGCGGATTTCATCCTCATCACAACCTTGTGAAGCATATACTGTTATTTACATTTTACATTCAAGGAAACTAAGACATAAGCAAGTTTAAAGAACTTGCCCAAGATCCCATGAGGCTGGGATTTAAACTGAACAGTCCCATTGCAGGTCCTATCCTGGTAGCCACCATTCCCCACACTCCTCCCTAGGCTATGCTCTGTCTCTTTTGAGCTGAGAAGAGGAGCTAGGTTTTTAGTTTTCCTTTAATTATGGTAAAATACATACAACACAAATGTATCATCTTAACCATTTTTAAGTCTATAGTTCAGTAGTATTATTTACATTCACATTATTATGTAACCAATCTCGGAAATTTTTATCTTGCAACACAAGCTCTACGCCTATTAAAAAACAACTCCCCATTTCCCCCCACCTCCAGGAAGCCCCTGGCAGCCACTCTTCTGATTTCTGTTTCTAAGAGTTTGAATACGCTGGCTATCTCATCAAAGGGGCATTATACAGTATTTATCTTTTTGAGTCCACTGTTTTTTTTTTTCCACTTAGCCTGATGTTGTCAAGTTTTAGCCATGTTGTAGCAGGTGTCAGAATTGCCTTCCTTTTTAAGGTTGAATAATATTACATTGTGTGTATGCATAGACTAGTTTGTTTATCCATTCATCAGCCAATGGACACCACTTGGGTTGCATGTACCTTTTGGCTATTGTAAACAACGCCGCTATGAATGTGGACATGCAAGTATCTTTTCAAGACCCTCCTTTAATTCTTTTGGATATTTACACAGAAGTGAAATTGCTGCATCACACTTTGAGTGTTTTGAGGGCTCACTACAGTACTTTCCATAGCAGCTGCATTTTACATTCCCACCACCAATACACAAGCCTTCCAATACCTCCAGACCCTCAGAGGAGCTAGACATGGGCCCTTCTCAATCGGATATGAAGGAAGAACATCTGAGTGAAACTGTCCAGGAGATAGCTGGAGACACTGACCATGACGCAGGTGACAGGATGGTACTGCTGACAGATTTGGAATGTATCCAACAAGAAGTGAGAGAAGCCACAAAAGATAAATGGGTTCGTAGATGACAGTGGAGGGGAGAGAGCAGAAGCTGAGGACTAAGCCTTGGGGAACAGCTCAGTTGGGTGGCACATTATTTCACGAAAGGCAGCAGCTAACTGTTTTTAAAAAGCTCATTCTCTTAAGTCAAACATCCCCCTGCAGTGCCCGGATTTACTTAGCAAACTCTTTTGCATATTAAAGTAAATACTAATGTCTCTGATGGAGTTACCCAAAGTCAGAATTAGAGACTACAGTGATAGTTAACATTTGTAGAAGTTTTATTGTTCATATATATAATCCTTACAACAACGCTGAGGGGTAGACATTTTTATTTATACCGTGGTCCTCTGTGCAGAAACAAAGCAATGAAGCCTCTAAGAGGGGGACCCGCTGGACCCGCTCTCCGACCCTTATTGCTCACTCCCACCCAGGGCAGGGATTGGAAAGGGACAGGCCGATCTAGGGCTCTGGGAATGGAGTGTTTGCTAGTTGGCAGGGACACGGTGCATTTAAAGTATAAGCACAAAGATCAGCGGTCGTCAGGGACTTGGGGAGAGGTAGGGATGAATAGCTGGAGAACAGAGAATTTTTAGGGCAGAGAAAGTATTCCGCTTAATATTGTTATAGAAACAAGTCATCGCACATTAGTCAAAACCCATAGAACAGACCACATCGAGAGTGAGCCCTAGGGCAAACTATGGACTCTAGGAAGTAATAACACACTTGTGACTAGTGGAGCCAGGAGCCAAACTCAGACTTGGTGACACTAGAGTCTATATTCTCTCGTTTCTCCACTCTACTTCTCTAGAGGAATAAGGTCTTCCTTAATACTTATTTCTAACTTCTGAAGTTTCTAGTTCTCTAACCATTAAATAGAAGTCCATTACGGTGCACATATATGCGGGCACACTCGTGACATTTCCTTCATCCAGAACCTGTCTTTTCAGCTTCTTAAGTCACACTTTCAACGCGAGGCCAACTGTGTGCTCAATACAGAATCATACCAAGAAATGCACCAAGAAAACCAAGGCTAGGGTGAGGACAAGGACAGTAAATCACACAGGGATAGCCAGGACTTTATGTCCTTAGAGACAATGACCTTTTTATTTTTGGAGGAAGAATAAGATGGACTCAGTCACTCAGTAAGCATTTACTGAGGCCTTGGGAAACACAGATGAGCAAGACTTAGTTCTTGCCTTCAAACAGATTGCTGTCTCAGGGTGGGATGGGTGAGGTGAGTTAACATATAATTACATGGAAGCATAATACTCAAAATATGTTACAACTGGACGCGCATAGGAGGCAACCAATCGGAATGGATGCTCAACCATCCAGAACACACTCCAGCCACAAATAAGTCACCTGGATATACCTGTGTGCATTAGTCAGCTCAGGCTGCCATAACAAAATACCATACGTTAGATGGCTGTAAACAACAGATCAAGATTTGATTTCTGCTGAGAGCCCTCTTCCTGCCCAGGAGATGAATGCCTTCTCTCTGTGTCATGGTGGACAGAGGCATCTGCAGTGTCTCTTTTCATTTCAGCACCAGTCCTACCAGACTGGCGCCGCATCCTCCTGACCTCATTTGACCTCAGTTACCTCCTGGAGACCCCACCTCCAGACTCAGTCATGTTGTGTGTGGGGCTGGTCCCTTAACCTGTAGGGTCAGCACAAATTTCTGTTAATGTCAGACCTGAACTGAACAATGGGACACCCAGCTGGGGTCAGAGCGATTCTTGATGACAGAAGTGTCGGGAGTGTGAGAGTAAAGGAGGAACAGGGTAGTTATTCCAATTCACCATCTGTAAGATGGAAATAATCATCACCTTCCTGACTCATCGTTTGCCGTGAAGAGCAAATGAGTTCATGTACCAAGAGTGCTTAGCAGAGTACTTGGCAGAGAGGAAACATGTTATAAATGTTAGCTGTTATTACTGCCAAGGTCAAGCTCTTAATCCTCATCATACTGGGGCCTCAGCTTTAATTTCCCGTGTTGACAATGCAAATTAACAATGTGCTTCCTCCACTGTGCAGCCAAACTAAGATTGCAAGGTTGAGGGTTCACCAATGGCAATGGACTATGTGGATACCAGAAATCAATAATAATAATAATTATTATTCATTAATATCTATTAATTAGAACAATTGTCAGGTATATATGTACATTGAAATAAAATGACAAAGATAGACTCCAAAAGATGGCATGGCAGAGTAGGGCCGTGATGGGATTAAGGGTGATACTTGATTCCTTTTCTGCTGTGTGTTGTTCTCATGTGCTTTTTGCTTTTGTTTTCTTCGTCTCCATAATGAGACGGTATCTATTTCGTACTCATAAAAGCAAGCATCAAAGTTATTTTTAAAGTAGTATCTTGGAAAAGGATCTGTAAGTCCAAAGGAAACAGGAATGCACCCACGTCTTTTCTCCTTTGTGTGCTATTCACCATTGTCCCAAGGTGAGGTCACAGAGGGATGACTCAGAAGTGGCTTCTGACACCAGGCAGCTCGGGAGCCAGGGAAGAGCTGGCTGGCTCTGCAGAGAATGCTCCCTCCCTTAAGGAATGAGGGGCACAGGGAGGCTGGGAGGGGAGAGCTCACAGTACATTCCCACCCTGAACCACACGAAGCCACACCCACCTAATTAATCAAATTAATTGCAAAGAGGGAGCTTGAAGCAAACAGGCAGATGCAACATGTTGTAGAATTAAACACTGCCCACGCGTAGAAACCCCCAGTCCGGCTCCTTCATTAGGCTGCTCCGACTTTTATTAATTTTTAAAATTTATTTTGCAATAAAAATCAAAAACGCTCAACATCAACTTCCCTTTGCTTCAGGCCCCCACAGAGCCTTGATGGAGCCAGGTACACAGGAAACGCTGTGCTTGGCTTATCTCAATCAATATGTCTTGTTTTCCCTGCCCAGCACCAATTGCTCCTTTTCCAGATAAAAAAAATCCATCAGTTTCCATTTGAGGAACCACCCCTCCCATATTTTTTGTGGGCCTGTCAATCAAGAGAACCTTCCTGCCCAGGAGGTGGGCACCAAGCCCAAACTAAGCCAATCAGATGCTCTCTTCCTTGGGTAGGGGAAACAGGATTCCTCCAACAAGCCTTTTCACTGGCTCATATGGTACCCAAATCAGTAAATAAAAGGTAGAGCAGCTGCCTGGACTGAGCCCTGAGTTGCTTCAAAAGTATTCCAATCCTCTCACCAAGCTGGCGAGACACTGGCCTGTGAGAATTCACTTTTATGAATGAAGGATTTGAGGCTTGGAGAAGGGAAGGCAAAGCCAAACCTCACGGCAGAGCCTGGAGTTACATTCCTCCTCATCTCTGTTCTTTCCAGCCCCTTCTCTGTACACATAAGCCAGAGTGAGCTTTTTGGTTTTTACTATTCTTAAATTGGGATAAAATTCACCATGTCAATAATGTTAAGCTGTGCGGTTTAGTGACATTTAGCACATTCACAGCATGATGAGACCATCACCACCATCCAGTCCCAGAACATTTTCATCGCCCTCAAAAGGAAACCCGGTATCCCCATAAAGTGGCCACCCTCCTCCACTTCTCCCCACAGACCCTCAAAACACGAGTTTACTTTCCGTTTCTATGGGCTTGCCTATTGCAGATCTTTCATATAAATGGACTCATATATGCAAACTGTGTTTTTTTGTACCTGGCATATATGCCCCAGGGCTCAGTCCATAGACCTTTCCTCTTTTCCAACTCAGACTCCTTTGGAGTCAGACTCGCTTCTTTGGAGATATCATCCAGTCTCATGGCTTTAAGTTTCATTTCCCAACTTATCACCAGCCAGATGTCTCCCCTGAGCCCCAGCTGACCAACCGAGCATCTCTACCTGAGTTTCTGACAGACATCACCAACTTCATTGGTCCAAAACAAACCATTGATCTCTTTCCCTCCCGTCACATTAAACCTTGCTCCTTGTCTCCTCCTTAAACAAAACTTCATCCTTCCAGACTCAGGCCAAATATCTAAGAGTCCTTGACTTACCTCTGTATCGCCTCCATCCAATCAGTGAATACAGCCGGCTCTGCCTTCAAAGTATTAGCCAGCATCCCACCACTCCTGGTCCAAGACACCATAACCTCTCACCCGGATCGCCGCCTCCTGGTTCTCCCCGCATCTGCCGTGGGCTCCTTTCACTCTGTTCTCAACACAGCAGTTCAGGAGAGCCTGTTCAAATACAAGTGAGGTCACACCCAGTTACATTTGTGTTTCAGTTTTTTAAAAAAAGTAACTTTTAGCATAAGTATGTCCATTGTAATATTTGGGACGTTTTTGCATAGGGCAGACTTATAACTGAACATTATCTGTTGCGCCATTCTAACCAGGTGTCCTGTATTTTTTATTTGCTCACATTGTAACCGTCACCCCAATACTGGCAAACCCCCTTCCCTGCTTTTATTTTTCTCCTTAGCATATCGCCGTATAACATATCACATGTGTTATTTATTTACTGTCTGTCTACACTCACTAGAACCGGGCTGTCCAATAAAGTAGCCACTAGCCACATGTGGCAACTGAGTGTTTGAAATGAGGCTTGCACTACTGAGGAACTGAATAATTTATTTCGATTAGTTTCAGGTTTAAAATGCACGCCCAATTCATTTGTTGGAAAACTTTTAAGTGTGTTTAGAAAAACTGGCATCAGGGAATATACTTTTCCAACTACACGTAGCATTGCAGTTGAGATGTGCCGCTGGTGCAAACCACGCATCGAATTTTGAAGACTTAGCGCAGAAGAAAGAAGTATCTCATTAGTAAGTTTTCCTGTTGATGTTGAAATGATAATTCTGAGTGTACACTGGATGGAGTGTCACTCTATTAGAACTAACAGCACCTCTTTCCCTTTACTTTCATTAATGTGGCTGTAAGAAATTATCTAATTGCCTACGTGGCTCCCGTGGTACTTCTTTCGGACAGCGCTGCACTGAAACACAGCTTCCTTCGGGGCTTGCTTTCCCTGACAGCACAGCTACCACCAGACTTGGGAGCCTAGTTTATTCTACAATGGGATACCAGAAGCAGGAGGGAGGAACTGGGGATAGTGAGAGAGAAAAGGAAGTCCATGTAAGCGTTCATGATCAAGGTCGCTGTTGGGAACAGGGGACCCATGCCGTGGGCACTCACTGAAAAATGACAGAAAACGCCTCCCAGGACTGTCTGCTGACATGCAGGAAGCTACGGCCTTTATCCACTGTCTGCCAACAGTCTCCCACTACAGAGGGATGCTCCCAGGGTGTTACTCTCCCACACCTCTGGGCTGCACTTGTTTACAGGACAAAGAATGGAAAACCCCACGGTCTGAGTCGTAGGTGGGGACATTGGCAGTCTGACTGTCCACCACGTCTACAGCTGAACTCAGAGGCGGACCAAGGGACATGATGGATGCACTGGGAGAAATTGTCTTGCTTGGCTTTTAATCCCCAAAGCCTAGAACAGGGCCTGGAACATAGTAGATTCTCGATAAATAATTCAGAAAAAGATAAATGAAAATATCTGCCTTCCAAAAGACATTTATTGAGTAACTGCCATGGCCTCAGTATACAAAGGCTTAATAAACGACAGTTCTTTGTCCCTATTTTCTCTTGGACTACCAACTTAGAACTCCTGGCCTCAAATTTCAATAGTGTTTCCAACCAGAAATTGTTCTTGCTTCTTATAAACACATCAAACACCTCAACCTTCCCCAGGATATCATGGCAACAGTCTTTTCTGAACCTCCTTCCACAAGACCTGAGATGGCAGATGAAGTTGAGAATTGGAACATGAGTCTCCCCACCAGGAAAATTAGTCTGCTCCTTGGGAGGATGGTCCTCAATGGGAGCAGGAAACCTTGGGGTGTTTATTCACAGCCCATAAAAAGTGCTCAGTAAATAGTTCTCTCTCCTCTGTAGCACCTCCTATATTTCTTTGTGCACACAGCAAGTGCTCATAAATGCTTACTAACACCTTCTGAGCATCCACAAGAAGGATCCAGAACAGCAAAGCACCCTAGCCCCTACAAAGGACCAGCCCCTGGGAAAATGCCTACACTCCCAACTTCTGCATGTGCTCATAGGCATAAAAAAACGAAGCTGCTACTTGTATGACATGCCTCCTTGGACGTTACAATGTATCTTCTTCAGTGAGGCACTCCAGGTTCCACCCCTCATCAGGGCCCTTAATTATCCACCCTCATACTCCTGTTTACACCAGTCATCTCCTGCAAAGCTGACCTTGCAGGTGTGATTAAGTAAAGCAATTCCTCAGGCTTCATGGAGAGGCGGCACCGTCCATTTCCCGGAGCAGGTGGAACCCAAGGGTAAACGAGTGATTCCGAGTGTGCTCATCAGTAAGGGGTACAGGAGGACAGCTGACCTTGAACAACATGGGTTTAACTGTTAGGATTCACTTATGCCCAGATTTTTTTTTTTCAGTGAAGATACGGTTGGCTCTCCAAATCCCAGAGTTTCGCATCTGCAGATAAAACCAGCGGTGGCTCAAAAACAGTATTTTCCATGAGCGGTTGGGAGTCCGCGGGTGCGGAGGGCCAACCGGGTGCCTTGTTTGGGGCCATTTTATATAAGGGACTTGTGGGGGATCCTGGAGGCAATCCCAAGATACCGAGGGCTGTTTGTAGTTCAGTTTTGGGGGGAGTCAAAAGCTATATGGGATTTTCCACTAGCCCCACGTTGCTCAAGAGGAAGAGACTCATGTAAAGAAAAAAGCAGTTCCACAATGGAGACTTGTCAAGCAAAATTACCTTCGAAAACACAGCTTTAACGCAGGCTGTAGCTGAGCCAAGGCCAAAGGTTTGTCGAATCCTATTTCACTTTCCACTTCCAGAGCATGTGGAAAGACTACATTTCCCAGCAACCTTTGTAGTTAAACTGATACCATGTGACCAGTTCAGGCCAATGGGCTATGAGCGCAGATGATATATATATATAAATGTGACGCCCCTTCTCCCCCTCCTCATTTTGAAAGCCAAGGGTTGAGAAGGTGGCGCAGTGAAACGGGGCAGCATAGATCAGGGAATCGCTGCTGGCAGGACAGCTGCCCTGGAGAGTCACCGGAGTTTGCACAAGTCAGAGACAGGTGCCTGGTGGAGTCGCCCCTGCAGCATGAGTAAGCTTGGCCCCTCCCGACCAAAACAGGCCTTCTGTCATGTTTACAGGGTGTCATAACACATTCAAGAACCTGCTGTCGAATGTTAAAATTATATAGTCCAAGTAGATGGGAAAACGAGTTACAGAACGGAGAGGTGACTTCATTCATTTATGTGCCTTGGTGTCTCCTCCTCTGTGAGAGGGGAATAAAAATAACACCTCAGACTGTGGCTATGAGATTCTTAAAAATAACAAATACGTAGGGTACTCACCGTGGTTACCAATGTTAACATATTCAATCCTTGTATTAGTTTCCTGTGGCTGCTGTAACAAATCACTACAGACAGGATGTCATAAAACAATGGAAGTTCATTCTCTTACAGGTCTGGAGGCTAGAAGTCTGAATTTGAGGCTACCCAGGTCCATGTTCCCTCCAAAGGCTTAGGGAAGGATGTCGGGCTTAAGAAATGGGACCCGAGCTAGGAGGAAGAAATTTATTGTGTGCCTCTCTGGGGTGTTTAAATTTCTTTTACAGGATACACACATTCCTTTTTTTTTTTTTAACACGGACAACACTTATTTAAAAAATAAACTATCTCTGACTGAAAAGGTTGCCTCTGTCCCAGGGGAAGGGAATTTCAGGGAATTTCAGGAATCAGTGAGTAGTTGCAAAGGTGGATTTGTTTACTTTGCTTTTGTTTAATGGGATGGGGGTAGGGGTCCCGAGTTGTTGGGGTAGGACTGGAGTCTGGACCAGGGATTCCTCAGCCCTGAGCTATTTCACCTACCCAGAAGGTTGTCCTTGGAAAGTCTTTCTAAGGGAATGGACAACCGTGGCCACATTTTCTTTCTCTTCTCTGTTCTGTTTGTTGTCACAGAAGTTGGAAGTGATACATAATTAGAGATCTAATCATTTTTTCCTAATTTCCCTTCTCCTTACTGTGCAAGTATCTCTCTGCTTACAAAAGACCTACATGCTGTCCCCAGGGATGACCAAGTCTTGTCTCTATATGGTGTTTTGGTGTACTCAGAACAACAGCAGTGTCCACATGAATTATCACTCTCCTTAGTGCCGTGGGAGAATCCAGGCTGGTCACGCAGACAGCAACTGGCACCCTGTTTCTGCTTGCAACAGGGCGCCCTCATTATATGCCAGTGGCAACACTTCGACACTTTGGATCTGTCCAGCTGATGGCTCAGAAATGAGACAAACCTGGGTTCAAATACGTACTCTGAATTCCCTAGCTGTGTGATCTGGGGCAAGCTAATCACCTTTGCCGATCAGCAGAACCAAAAGAAGAGAAGGAAGACTCCTTACCTGGCATAAGAACACAGGCTCTAGGGACAAAGAGATACACGTGGTTTCTGCCAACTCCAGACAAGTGACTGCACCTCTCAAACCTTTCTTCTGATGATGACCCCTTTGGTGATGAAGGTCCAGCAAGCCCATGCTAATGGAGCACAAAGCACAATGCCTCTCGAGTTCCAAACAATCAGTGTTGGAGAGGATACTGCTGCTGTGATGGTGGTGACGATGATGATGTGGGCGCTGGCTCCTCCCTTTCACTCCTCTCCTAGCCTTGCGTCTGCTGCCATAGTGCCTTCGCAGCACTGGGGTCAATCATGGAAAACGGACTTTTTGGTGGTTATTGTTACTGTTGATGCTGTTTTGTTTTTTTTTAATGTAAACAATTCGCTTTCCTCTGTGAGGGAGAAACACCTTGTGGACAGTGTAGGGTAGGAAAACAAGTACCACCTGAATGCAGACAGACCTGGGCCTTAATTCCAGGTCAGCTGCTTGCAAGTGGGGTGGCCTTGGGCAAATGAGTTAATAATTCTGAGTCTGTTTTCTTATCTGTAAGACAGGCACAATAATCACCAATTCATTTAACTGACTTGTATTAGGTTGTCTTCAGTGCTAGATACTGTGCTAGGTGCTGAGGCTACAAGAGCGGAGAAAATTCATCCCTAACTTGGAAGAGATCACCATCTGGAGTTCTCTGCACCAGAGAACAGTGATTAAGAGCATGGGCTTTACTTCCAGCCAAGATGGAGGCGTAGGTAGCCATGCTGTGCCTCCTTGCACAACCAAAGTAAGGACAACAACAATTTAGAAACAAAAAACAACCAGTACTGATGGAAAATTGAACTGTATGGAAGTTCGACAACCAAAGAGTTAAAGAAGACACATTCATCCAGACCTGTCAGAGGGGTGGAGTTGGGGGCCGGGCAGACAGGGGTCTCGGCAACACAGTGGCTGGCAGACCCCAGGCGCACGAGGCAGCTGCAGATTGTGTGGAGGGGCGTGGCGCACAAGGCGGCTGGTGGACTGGCAGTCCCACATTTGTGCGCAGATAAACCAGGCAAGACTGGGGAGCAAGACAGACTGCACAACCCAGGGCCCCAGCAGGGGCAATAAAGCCTCAAAACACTGATTGAAAACACCTGTAGGGGCTGAGGTGCGGGGAGAAACTCCCAGCCTCACAGGAGAGTTCACTGCAGAGACCCACAGGGTCCTAGAGTGTACACAAACCCACCCACACGGGAATCAGCACTAAAAGGGCCCAATTTGCTTGCAGGAAGCGAGGGAAGTGACTGAAATCTGGCAGAGAGCAGAGCAAGCGTCCTTGTTTCCTCTTGGACCCCTGCCCCAGAAATAGCATCACAACCCAGAGAGTAGGTTGACCCACCCTGGTGAACACCTAAGGCTCTGCCCCTCACTACGTAACAGGTGAGGCAAGATAAAAAAAAAAGATCCAAATGAAACAATAGATCAAAGCTCCAGAAAGAAATACCACTAAGCGATAAAGAGATAACCAACCTATCAAATGCACAATTCAAAACACTGGCAATCAGGATGCTCACAGAATTGGTTAAATTTGGTCACAAATTAGATGAAAAAAATTAAGGCTACACTAAGTGAAATGAAGGGAAAAAAATTAAGGCTACACTAAGTGAAATGAAGGGAAATGCACAGGGAACCAATAGTGATAGGAAGGAAACTGGGACTCAAATCAGTGGAGTGGACCAGAAGGAAGAAAGAAACATCCAATCAGAAAAGAATGAAGAAACAATAATTCAAAAAAATGAGGAGAGGCTTAGGAACCTCCAAGACATCTTGAAACATTTCAACATCCTAATTATAGGGGTACCAGAAGGAGAAGAGGAAGAGCAATAAGTGGAAAAGTTATTTGAACAAATACTAAAGGAGAACTTCCCCAATCTGGCAAAGAAAATAGACTTCTAGGAAGTCCAACAAGCTCAGAGAGTCCCAAAGAAGTTGGACCCAAGGAGGAACACACCAAGACACATCATAATTACCTTAGCCAAGATTAAAGATAAGGAGAGAATCTTAAAAGCAGCAAGACAAAAGAAGAGAGTTACCTGCAAAGGAGTTCCCATCAGACTGTCAGCTGATTTCTCAAAAGAGACCATATGGGCAAGAAGGGGCTGGAAAGAAGTATTCCAAGTCATGAAATGTGAGGACCTACATCCAAGATTGCTCTATCCAGCAAAGCTTTCATTTAGAATGGAAGGGCAGATAAAGTACTTCTCAGATAAGGTCAAGTTCAAGGAGTTCATCATCACCAAGCCCCTATTATATGAAATGTTAAAGGCACTTATCTAGGAAAAAGAAGATAAAAAATATGTACAGTAAAATGACAGCAAACTCACCATTATTAACACTCACACCTAAAACAAAACAAAAAAAAACCTAAGCAAACAACTAGAATAGGAACAGAATCACAGAAATGGACATCACATGGAGGGTTATCAACAGGGTCGTGGGAGGAGGAGAGAAGGGAAAGGTACAGAGAATAAGTAGTATAGATGGTGGGGAGAAAATAGACAGGGGGAGGGTAAGAATAGTATGGGAAATGTAGTAGCTGAAGAACTTACAAGTATGACACATGGACAAGAACCAAAGCAGGGGAGTGTGGGTGGGAGAGGGTTTGCAGGGTGGAGGGGAGTGAAGTGGGGAAAATGGGACAACTGTAACAGCATAATCAGCAAAATATGTTTTTTAAAAATGCAAATAAAAAAAGAGTATGGGCTTTGGGCTCTGCCTGGGTGGTTCAGTTGGTTAGAGTGTCATCCCAGTATGTCAAGGTTGCAGGTTCAATCCCCAGTCAGGGCACATACAAGAACCAACCAACGAATGCATGAATAAGCAGAACAAGAAATTGATGTTCCTCTGTCTCTCTACCTTCCTCTCTCTGTAAAAAAATAAATAGACAAATTTCTTTTAAAAAAAGAGCATGAGCCTTTGTAATTAGACAAACCTGGGTTCAATTATGTACTCTGAATTCACTCAGCTGTGTGACCTTGCACAAGTTAATCAACTTTGCTGATCCTTAGGACCCCCTCTCAAAATGGAGATGGTAGTAAAAGCACCTGTGTCTTGAGTGTTTTTGAGGCTTCTAGTAAATCATGATGTGAAGCCCTTAGTTCAGTGCTGACACCCAGCAGGCACCCAGCAAACGTTAGCTGCTACAACAAAGTGTACTCGAATGTTGCAGGTGCCATGCAGGGATTTTGTGCTGGTTTCAGTGGGTAAGTCCACAGGGGGGCCAGGGATGTGGGCATCTGGAAAGGCTTCGAAGAGGCCGTGATGTCTGGGTGGAGTCTTGAAATATGCATAGATGTCTGCCAAGAAGAGAAGGGAAAACTGAGTAATGCATTCAGGAAGATCAGAATGACAGGAACGTAACATCCAGGGTGGTTAGCAAGGTCGAAGCAGGGTGTGTGAGGGGCCAGAGGCAGACGCTGGCAGGAGCCAGAGCACTGAGCATCTGAAATGAAATTCCAAGTTCCCAGGAGCTCAGAATCTCATTTAAGGGGACTGTCCAGCCTTTGAGGGCTCTTCAGTAGAGCAATGATATTAGGTTAGCGTGAAAAGGACAACTATCTATCATATCTATCAGAAAGTTCTACAGAAGGCAGGGCGGAGGATGGCCTGCTGGCCAGGAGCCCAGTGAGGAGATGGCGCCAGAGCCCCGGGATAAATGAGGATGGCTGCACCAAGGCAGCAGCGAGAAGGGGCGGAGCCATAAGGACATCCTCCCAGGTGAGCTGAGCTGCTTGTGAAGGCATGTACGCTTCCTGTGCACCGTTTCTCCTTCCTCTCTCCCCTTCTCTGTCACCTTCCAGTGTCTCCTCGCCCCTCCTCTCCCCACTCTATCCTCTATCCTTTCTCCTCTCTGTTGGACCTTGGCTTAGAGCCAGGAACCGAAAAACCCAGCTGTGGTTTGATCCAGATGTGCAACATCTCAGGAGGACGGAGCAGGACAGAGAAAATAGAGGGACAAGTCATTCACTCCAGTTCCAATTTTTCTTAAAAAAAAAAAAAAATCCCTTTTCGCACCAGGACAACCACCGCCCCCCCAGGAAAATTCAGCAACCCTTGTCTTGTGATGATTTTTCCTCCACTCACGTCATTTTGCAGGCCACCCCTGTCGCCAGAGGCCTGATAGCTGCTGGGTTGCCATCTTCAATCTTCCCTTCTGGCAACAAAACATGACGATAAGCTTATTGCAGGTCAGGAACTTGGCAGGCCCAGGGCAAACAGGGACAAACAAGCTAGAGTGCCTGCATGGGGGAGCTCAGGCCCCGTACAGGAGAATGCACGTCCACAGCGAACTCCAGCACATGCAGCAGCTCTTCCAGCAGAGGGCCGTACGAAATCCCACAGGACCATAATCGTAACGACCGATGGATGAACTCTCACTACGTTCCAGGACTGGTGCTAAACCCTTTATACAAGTGACTGCATCAAAGCCTCAGAATATTCTGCCGGAATATGGTGGGCACTTGGGAAGTATTCTCTTCAGAAAAACAGCCCCATGCCGTGGGTCTCTGTTGTCTCCAGCACACAGATGAAGACACTGAGGCTTGGAGAAGTGAGGTGTCTGATCCAAGGTCACAGAGCAAGTAGCAGAGCTGGGAGTTGCATCACGTTTGGCTCAGTCCATGACCTTGACCCCTGTGCCCTAGGGCTGGTCATAGGGAAAAAAAGCAATGAAATGTCCTGCAGAAGGAGGTGGTTGAGGAAGGCTTTCCAAGGGAGGTGATTCTTGAGCATGAGAACTGGACACGCAGAGAAAGGGCATCTGGGGGGTGGGGGCTCAGTCGCATGTGCCTGAGCATCAGCTGCAACCAGAGAGCGGCCGGAAAGGCTGGAAACGTGGGGGCGGGGGAGGTCAGATGATCTTGTGGGAGGCAGAGGCTCATCCTCTCCCCTCTACTTCCCTTCTGTGGCTCCGGTCTGGAAGGTTCCTCTAAACGGTGTAGGCGGATCTTACGCCTGGGTTTGATTTATTTTATAACTGGAGTTCCGGAGCTTTTGTGGTGGCTGCAACATATAATACGGAATTTCCCTCCCCAGCAATTCTTCCTCTTTGGCAGCCCACTGTAGCGTGAGTTTGGCACACTGAGGGACGTGGCAGGGGCTCAGCTGGTGCGAGCCCAGGACCCCCCGTGGCTGCCCTGCCAGCTGCTCAGCCAAGGCACTGGGGTCCTGCCAGAGGGCCAAGCCTGCCCTGGTGGCGGCATCAGTGATGTATCCTCTTCATTTTCTCCACTTTGCTTTTGTTCTCCTCTGTTGAGAGGAGGGAAAAAGCGGGACAGCGTGTTTTCAGCTGTGTCTGTTTCCATCACTCCTAGTGTGCTTTCATCTCTGTTGGAACACGCATCCCCTTCTCCCTTGAGGTCATGAAGACGTCACAGGCTTCTGAATCAAAACTCAGTTGGGTTCCAGTCCCAGATCTTGTAGACTGACTTATTATAGGACCTTGGGGCAGGAATATTCTAACCTTCCGAAGTACCAGCCCCTAAGTACCAGTTGCCTCATCTGCAAGATAGCAGTGATTGTGATATGTATATCAGAGGGCTGTTCTGAGGTTTAACAATAACTGTGTAAAGCATCAGGGGTGACACTTAGCACACAGTAGGCGGTATGAACTGTATGTTTGTATCTCCTCCAGCTTCATGTAGCAAAGCTCTCAGCCCCCATTCTGATGTGTTTGGAGATGGGGCTTTGGGAGGTGATTAGAGTTAGATGAGGGCATGAAGGTGAAGCCCTGCTCCAGCCCTGGTCTGGAGGGCAGCCCTGGAGGACAGACCTGGCGAGCTGGGCCCCTCCAAGGGGGACCAGAGAGACTCCCTGAGGCCCTGGATTTTGGAGAAGGCTCTGGCTTTGGGTGCAATTCTGGCTCACTGGGCAATGGTGGACAAGTTCCTGAACCCCTTTGAGCCTCAGATTCATCTGGAAAAGGAGGAACATACCCACTTCCGAAATTGCACAGATTAAAACAAAAAAAGCTAGTACCAGCAATAACAAACATTTAGTGCGGTGAGTGATTCAGTACATGGCTATAGCTTCAGGGTTAGAGACAGACGTTTTTATTTGTCTTCCATTCACAAAAATAGAAACTTCACTTTAAAATAAGCTCTTTGTGGTGAATACCCATGTTCTGTTTATAAATTCTGGAGACAACCTCTACTTGACACCAAGATCATGGGACAGAGTACACTCGCAGCGCCCGGAAACAAAACACAACAAAACAAACAAAGGACCTCCCAGGTCATCTGGCACACATCTTCTCTCCGTTCCCCTCGAGGGCAGGATTCACCGTGAATCTTCTTTGTTCCCCGTGATGTCGGGTAGAGTGCCTTGTGCAAATTCCAGACCCCATAAATATTAGCTGGAAAATTAGCGAGTGGGGGAAAAGTACAAGCGAGTGAAGAATGAATGCGTGAATGGAGGGGCAGAGCGGCAGCCCGAAGACTCCACTGATTCAAGCTGCAGCTTCTCCTTCCTCCAGATCTTCTCGGGGCACAGATATGGATCCACACAGTGGGCAGCCCCCTTCGAGTCCCTCCTGGCTCTCTATAAGCCTCCTGCAGGACGGCCCAGCCTGGGCACTGCCAAGGATCCTTGCCCAGGCCAAACCCAAGGCCCTGGAACTCTTGGCATGGAGAGAGGGTCCCCCACCCTACGTCTAAACAGAGGGATCCCCACTCAGGTCTAAACAGAGGGGCAGCCCACCGCATCTCTGCAGAGGAGGTCTGTACCTCAGACCTAATCAGGGGCCCCTCCCTTAGGTCTGCAGAAAGGTCACACCCCAGGTGTGAACAGAGAAGGGCCCTATCCTAAGCCTGCAAAGAGGTGTTCTCGTGAGACCACAGACTTGCTTAAAGTGGGCATTGCTTAAAGAAAGCCCAGCACTCAGTGTGCTCCACAACTAGCATTCTGAAAATGAGTTCCCCAAGGTCCCCAGCCCACCCCACCCCCTGCCTGTCAGAAGCTGGCATCAGGTTGTGGGCAAGACCTTCGTTTATAAATGCCTTTGTTTTCCTGTCCCCACATAGCACCTCCTCAGCCCCCTCCTCCTCCCTCCCCCTCCCCAAGTTCACACAAAAACACCACTTGTGGGAGCAAGACTCCCAACCCTGGCCCAGAGCCACAAAGTGAAGTAATTGTGCAATCAAACTTAATTGCTGGATTTCATTTCGTCTTTGGTTTTCTTTAATATGCGTCTCAGTTGTTGCAAACGTGTGGTTCCACCTCGGGATGTCTGATGAGTTCCTTGTGTCTTCCTCTAGGAAGGGATGAGATTGGGGGAGGGAGAGGCAAGGGCGGCTGGCTGCATTTTTCACCTCAGAGAGAAGTCACGGAATAAACCTTCCCCAGCTGCTCACAGCCAAGGAGGAAGAGATTTAACTCCAAGATTTGGTGGCAAAAGATTTTCCCCTTGAGGACAGATTTTCAGTGACCTTGAACAAAAGCTGTGCCTGGGCTTTGGCAGCTGTGTGGCATGTCGTTGCATTAGCCACCATTCACGGAGCACATACCATGTGTGTGTGAGGCATGTGACATCCCATCCAAATCCTCCCAACAATCCTGCCTTCAGAGGATCACTGTCCATCTTTATGAGGCTCAGAGAGGTTCAGCAACTTGCCTCCAGTCACTCAGCCAGTCAATGCTAGAGCTGGAAAGTAAGGACAGGAGCTAGCTTTTCCCCCCTCCTCTACCCAAAAGGCCTAGCACAGTGCCCCAGAGCCCAGTAGCCACTCCAGAGAATGGGGTCCCCTTCCCCTGTTCCCTGCTTAGGAGCTGGGAGGCTCTGCAGTCGACGCCTCCACACACAGCTACTGACAAGCTGCCCAGCAGGCCTCGCTACTCTGCCCTGCTGCACTGGGTGCAGCCCATCCTCCGCTTCTCGACAGCCACCAGCCACAGCTGCTGCCAACAATTTCCTCCTTGGCCCTGGGTCCTGACACCACAGCATCCTCCAGCATCCTGGGGCGTCTTCTGAGAACCAATGGTGCGAAGAGGGCGCCAGGCTCTGGGCTCAGGGACAGCCCCCTCCTGCCTTCCCCATGTGCTTGGTGGAGCCCAGGAACATGGACGCTGCTAACAGCCAGAGCTCCAAGAAGACGCATTTGCCTGCGTCTGGCTCAGAGTTCTTGTTGTTCTTGGGTTCACAGTGCCATCATCGATGCTAGATGCTTTGGGGGTTTGCTAGATAAAGTGCAGTCCTCAGAAACCATGCTGCACCCTTTTGTTCTCGTCACTGTTCGCACGGTGCCCTGACCGTGTTCTCTCCTGTCCTCCCTATGGGGCCGAGTCCTTGCATGTTTCCGCAAGCAAGCACCAGCTTGAGTCAAATGCAGGTCTCACCCCACGGCCCGTGGGCCACATGCAGCTTGCCGCTTCATTTCAAGCAGACATTGGTTGAAGGATGGTGTCTGCATTTTCCAGTGATTGGCTGGAGGGTGGGAAGGGAATTCAAACAAAAAATGGTTATTTGTAACACATGGAAACTATCTGAAATTCAAAGTCGCGTTGATAAAGTTTTATTGGAACACGGCCACACTCATTTGCATGTTGTACTCGGAGCAGCTGTGACAGACACCCTATGGGCTGCAATGCCTGAGGTCTCTGCCGTCTGGCCCCTTGTTAGCCCCTGGTCTGTGCCACGTGACTTACCTCTTACAGCAACTCTGAAGCCCATTCGACACCTTCTTTCCTAACCCACTTCTCCACCCCACCCGACAGATACCTGTGGGATTCTGAGTTCAGCCCATTCACAGTAACGCCCTGCCACAGGGCACGGCATCCTAACGGGACCCTGATGGGCCCAGACCTTTGCCCAATCCCTGCCGGCAGTGAGAAGGGCCCGGCCAAGGGTTGCGAGCTCGGAACTCAGGCTGTCTGGGTACAGATCCTGGCTTCTCCCTGGCCCTCCCTCAGATCCCCCCCCTGTAACCGGGGGCTGGCAGTGCCCGCAGCACCAGGCCGATGTGAGGATTAGGTGGAAGGATTGGGGCACCGAGCTCACCACAGTGCCTGCCCCATGGTAAACGTTCAGTACACGGGAAGTTGCGGATGGACTGGGCAGACAAGACCGTGACCCCAAAGCCGTTCTCAGAAACACTCCTGGGTGTGCCCCTGTGTCATTTCTCCAGCCCCACTGGCCGCTTTACCGCCCTTCTTCCCTCCTGCCGTCCATGCCTGTCTTTTCCCTTAGTATCAACAGCTTCACATGTGCCCTTGATTTTCACTTAAAGTGTCTTGTGATTCCATTTTCCCGGCTGTAAGATGGGCATAATATTTCCTCCGAATCTGCCTGACAGAACGGCTGAGCCAGTGGGACAAGGGAGGGGGTCTGGAGAGTCGATTTGGAAACACCCTATGCGGATGTTACTTCTGACTCTTCCTACCTCGGGGGCAAGGAAACTCGTATTCTGAGTTGAAGAATGTCTCCCCCAAGAGACACATTCAAGTCCTAAGCCCCAGTAGGAGTGTGCCCTTATTCGGAAAGTGGGTCTTTGTGGATACGATCAAGTTAAAGATGAATTCATGCAGGTTTTCGCTGGCTCCTAACGCACTGACTGGTGTCCTTGTAAGAAGAAGGAAATGTGGACACAGAGACAGAAGAGTGTCATATGCCAGGGGAGGCAGAGCCTGGAGGGATGCAACTCTAAGCCGAAGAACGCCAAGGAATGCCGGCAACCATCACAAACTGGGGAGAGAGAGGAAGAATCCTTCCTTGGAGCCTTCAGAGAGAGCACAGCCCTGCGATTTCAGACTTCCGCTTCCAGCACCGTGCAAGTCAATTTCTGTTGTCGTCAGCCCCCCGAGTTGGTGGCTCTTTGTCACGGCAGCTCCGCACAGC